>JAIOTZ010000259.1:0-69836 GCA_023374045.1 Limonium bicolor
TTTCAAGGAAGTGTTAGACCCAGATGAAATACTACATGATGAGGGTATAACGATCACTAAAGGAAGTAAGTTTCAAGGATTGGACTGATGAAATGGAAACACTAGTGGAACGGAAGGAATTAATCACTATTAAAAGGCCCCTTTAATTATGGCTTTGAACCGTGATTAACACATGTGTCATCTATTTCCTAGAGCTTTTTAATTACAGTTTAAATCATAATTAAAAGCTTTAATCAGATGCGGGTCTAGAGAACTTTAGATTATTGTTAAATTCTGAACCGTAATCTAAAACCTTAGTGGCGCACGCCAAAGGGCTTTAGATTACGGTTTAGAATTTAATCGTAATATAAAGCCTTTTTTACAAATACAACAGAAACAATAGCAGATTAAATTGTAGAATAACATCACAAAGCAACTCCAAAAGATCCATAACTTCATTCGATTGTAGAAGTCTAATAAGTTCAATTACAATCACCATAAAACATTCAAATAAAAATGATGCTTAATCAAAACCCAGCAATAGAAATCATGTCTTAAAATACAACAAGATCTAGCAAACAAAACCCAAAAGTCTAAGAAGTTTGTACCAACCAATGACTTTAACAACTTAAAAAAAAACACATCTCCTAGCTTCTTACTGATCAGCTTTCAATCCCTCCCACACCATCCTTTCTTGTTCCTGCTTGATCTTTATTAATATTGTGTAGGGAGTCCTGGGGACCCAACGGGAAGGTATACTTGTCTGGTGGGAAGGGACATTCTGGCACATTTTAGAGGGCAATAAGCCACAACCCTCACCAGAGGAGTTAGTAGGCTTTTTATCTTTACCAACATCCACCACTTCTACCTCATCGATGCATACTATCTTCCTTGGCGACGACCTACTCAGGTTGTGTATAACATACATCTGCATTAGTCTGTTATACAAACTCATATTCTAAGCATCAAATAGAGAAAGTGTTATCATAAAGACACATTTAAAATAAACATTGAATTGCAGGGATGATTATTACCTGTTAGATGTGCCATTTTCCTTTTTGGCCGTCCTTTTTGGCCGGCCTAGCAGATGAGGTTGATCCTAGGATAGTCATAGGATCATCCTGTGGCGATAGTTAACCCTATATAATAGAAATTTTATGTTTTAGATGGAGTTGCATAATGTAAGTTGACAAACCAAACATGCATGAATTTGTAACAGGTTGCTAAGCTATGCAATATTGAAAAAAAACACAATATATTAACCTCAAGAAATAAAAAAATGGTACATAGATTCATAGGTTACATAGTTCATCGGAAGTACAATATATTAACCTCAATATATTATCCTCTCTTCTCTGTAAAAACTTCATCAATTCAGAGGGCAAAAAACAGTGTTCAACCGCTCAACTTTAGACAAGGGTTTTCTGTAACACCCATACTTCATAATCATGTCTTAATCACGTCTTTAACATAATCAGTTAAACTTAAGCAGCGAAATTTAAATATAATCAACTTAAACCATTGGTGTTACCGCCATTACTCACCCATGTGAGTAATGTATCATCTAATTACCACATACAATAAACACTGTGATGACCGAGAGATAGTTTGATCCACAATTTACAACCCTTTACTGAAATACATATGAGCAGTCTAATCTTTACCATAACCACACATCCTAATGTATAATCCACAAAATACAATCCAAAATTATAATCCACAAGCATAATCCAAACGATTAGTATACCACTAACTACCTCATCCCGCACTTCAACATCATTCTTTTAACACCCCTCTCGTTAATCTCGTATTAGTCACACTCGTAACGTAAGTAAAACAGTCACAATGGGAATTAAAGTACAATCGTCCTCACTCGGGTGTCATGCCATTACTCACCCATGTGAGTAAAGAAGTAAACATTTAACATAATAATTGAACCAATAACCACTGTGATCATCCGAGATATTCTACTACATTATATACAATACTAATTCCATAATCTAAAAAAAACGACTAGTGAGAAACAAAATCGAATCTCAAGTTTACAATCATAATGTAACAATACAATGCGAGTCTGAGAAGTGCGATAACAAAAACAAAAGTCCTCTACTCGAGGTCCCGTATTACGGCTTCATAACACGATCAAGTCCCTATAATGTGGTGTCGTATAGGCTCAGCAAAACACTGAATATGCTAAAGTGTAATCCTAGATCCTTTAAGTTTCTTAGGTCATTTTAGCCATCTTGACATAAGGTTAATTACATGCTGTATCATTTTACAGTTTATAATGAAAGCAGTAAATAGTGTGAGTAAACACCCAACAGTTCATTCAATACATCAATACATTTCACAAGCATACATTGCATAATGAAAGACAACGATAAGTGCGATAAAACGCGAAGGTTGCTTTCAGCGAAGGTACTTGTCACTTGGCCTTCAAGGCTCATTAATGATTACCGTGTATAATCTTATACTTAATTGGGTGTCATGTTAGGACAACCCGTATTTATCTTCAATGAACATCATCCTGTGTGCACCAACAGCAGTGCCCTCCGGCCAAAGATCCGTGGATCTCGGGACTTCCTCTTGCCTAATAAAGGTGTCATTAAAAGGCCGTAGCCATGTACCAACAGCAGTACACTTTGACCAATGATCAATCTGACTTGTTGGAATTTAACAAGAGTAGACTCGATCCGGGTGTTATACTCTAGTGATCACTAGCGCAACCAGTAGTCAAAAACTAAATTGGATTTTCATTTCATCATATACATTTTCCATTGTGTGATTAAGTAGTTAATCAGTTACCTAAGATCCATTCTTAGGTTATGGAGAATTCAATTAATATAGATGCCTTATAGGTCTTACACAATACCTAGAAGTAATCTAGGTCATATTCATGTTCAGGAACAATGCTATAGAGATCGGTATTCTCGAGTCTCGTTCCTAAGTGTTTTACTTAGGTTAATTATGAATGTAACATCAGTTGTACTTTAGTAAGTAATGACATCTCCTAATTTGTTCGTATCTAAGTCAAGTGATAATCAGTATCACTTTAGTCCGACAGACGTTCACGCACAATTATAAACGCTTGATAGTCGAACAATTGAATCATACAATTCATGCATATCACACATATCGCTCTTAAGCAATTTAAACAATAACATCTAAACCCAAGGAAACCCTCAGGATGTTCAGACCACATAATTAACATACAGTGCACCGAAATAAATGCTATAGCGTGTGTTATCACGCTCCCCTGACACTCCTCATAGCTTTAGTATCTGGAATAAATATATAACACTGAGTTAATCCCTAAGATTAGCTTAACTCGGTATATCCGAATAAACATTATATCTTGACAGTTAACCCCTGTAAACCAGCTAGTTAAGTTTGTTCGGGTTTTTGAATCAAGTTCAGGATTAGTTTAATTCCTCATTGTTAAGTTATAAATAACTGTTTAGTACTATAGTACTACTTAAGATTAAATCCTTGTAACCATAATAATTTATTTATAGGTTATAAATCTGGGTTATACATACTTACTCACTTGCATATTATTTGTGAAATACCCCAAACCTTAATTACATTAACTAATAATAAATTAATTAAATGGAAGAATTCAACCAAGGGTTAGTCATTAAATTATAAAGACTAATAAACCTTAAACTCATTAAGGAAATATATACCTCTTAATATAGACACTAGGACAAATATATGTAGTCCGGATAAGTTTTAAGACATACAACAGAATGACTACAGACTGTAGAATCACGACTACAGACTGCAGAATCGTGACGAGAGGGGCCTTAATGCTTTACTATAGTCGTGAAAAGACAGGGTTAAGTCAACTGCCGAGAGAAAAGAAGTAGGTGGCTACAACACAAAAGTGCAGGTAGTTCACCTTAGTGCCGCAGGTAGCTGGATCACTAAGTGAGCAGGTAGCTCCTTAGTACCGTGGCAGGTAGCCCTGTACAAAATAACACATAAAATTTTAGATTTCCACCAAAAGGTAACTGATTTTTATGAGAGGAAAGGACACTCCAAAAGTGCTTTTTACTTTTGTAAGAAGCTTCCTAGACACACAAAAGTCTACTCTCCATGGGAACTACAACACACTTAATTAATTACACTCTCTCAAACTCTTTCCATCCTCCTTGCCCATACCCATGAAATTCAGCAGCTCTCCCTCTCTCTCAACTGATGGTAAGTCTCTATTTCCTTCTCCATCTTCTTCCTTTGAGCTCCAATGAAGAACATAAGTTCTTGCTCTTAAACACTAATTTTTGCTCCAAATCTCTTCCTTTCGTCAACAAAGGCTAAGTATTCTTCTTCTCCTCTTGGTAGAGCCAATAATCTGCTGTTAAAAGTGCTGTAAAACCATGAGCAAACAGCAAGTAGTGGGCAAACAAAGTTTGGGAGCAAATGAAGACAAAAATCACTCCTTAAGGTAAAAATGTGCTCTAAGCTCCCACCTTCCTCACTATTCTTGTAATGGCTGATTTCCATGAGTATTTCTACTCATTTTCATCCCCTTATCATGCTATAACAGCAACCCTTTCAAAGAAAAAGTTGGTGGCCGAAAACTTCACAAAATCATCCTTTAATGAGTTTTCAAAGGGTAAGTTAAACTAGACCTTCTCATGTGTTTTAATCAAGTTCCTTAGTATGGTTTAGAGGAGAACTAACTCTCCTTATACTGTCCAAAATTAGGGCCGAAAATCACCTTGAAAACTCCTTGAAATTTATAGGTACAAATCATCTTCTTAAGGCTTATTTTCATGCTTTAAGATTCTGCCTATGTTAGGCTACTCTTATAGCTTAAACATATCTTATTATTTATGTTAAATATGTCAAGAAGTTGGACAAAACTTCCCTAGACATCCGTGAGCTTGCAAGGAAGGAAACTAAGTGAAAAAGTCATTTTCAAAGGGTAAGAACAAAATCTAAACCCTAGACTTATAAATTAATGCATAGGCTGAGTATTGGTGTCTAAATATGACCTACCATCAAAATAATGTGTAGAAACATGAGTGGTGTGAAGAAAACCAAGAGCTAGGCTTCAAAATCCAAGGTAAAACCTTAATGCCCATATTCATGCTTTAAGGTGTTTTGTTCTTGTGTACTAAGTTAAGGCCAAGAGTGGATTGATAAAAATGGTCAATATTGACCCTAAAATGTCTAGGAAATAATATAGCCAACTTTTTTTATTCACTTAAATGATATAAAGCCATAATTGTCAAATTTAAGACATTATGGGGCAAATTTGTAATTTCCATAAAAATATGGGTATACAACAGTAAAGCCGTGAGTGGTATGCATTTTTAAGACCATTTAATTGTAATTTTAATTTATACTATGGTTGGCAATAAGGCCATGTCATTAGGCCAAGTTTATAAGAGTTTAAATGCTTTTAAGTATTTTAGGTTTAAGCTTTCGGGTAACTTTTGAGTTAGCGAGAGTGAACCTGCTGTTGGAATGTTATTTATGTAGACACCCAAAATTCTCACCCCATAAAGTAAAATTCAGACAAAATAAAAAAAAAGAGTTTTCGCCTTTCTTTTTAAAACTTGTTCATGTGAATACCAAAATGAAACTGTCATTTCATGACAATTTTTTTAAAAATCATTTTTCAAAGCATCTGATGTCAAACCCATCCCTCTTCATTACTTACTTATTTTACCATTTTATTTTCGATTTATTTCATGTTAGTCGGTTCCGTATTTTATTTTCCTATTAGTTTTTGAAATACCCCAAACCTTGATATGTTGTTTAAACATTAAACTATGGTATATTTAGGCTGAAAAGTGCCTTAGAAATGATATTAAGTGAATTAAACCATAGTAAAAGCAATAAAGTACCATAAGCACAGTTTGAGCAAAAACATGCTCTAAGCTTGGAGTGAACATGGTTGGGACCCAAAGAGCCCACCAAGACTTAATAATATTCAATTATGAATTAATAAGGCTAATTAAGTCCTCAGGGAACGTTGGTGGACAATTAAACCAAACAAAACACAAGAAAACACCTTAAAGTTAATTTAAGCAAATACTTGCTCTAGACTTGGTGTAACCTTGTATAACACCTAAAGGTCAATCTTAGACCTTATAAAAATGCTAATGAACATGTTAAATCAATTACTAAACAAAACCAAGCTTGAAAACAAGTTAAAACACAAAATGTGCTTTAAGGAGTCTTAAAGCACATTTTTGAAAAATTGTCTTGTAAATGAGTTTTGAGTGGCTAGATGACCATCATTACTCTTTAATTAATATGTGTACTACTTAGTATCACATTAGGAAGTCTAAATCAAGGGGAACTCAAAAATTTCACAAATATGTGCCTTAGTTTGTGAATAGTAACTAAATTAAGCTAGTTCATAACATAAGTCAACATAAGCAATTTAATTGGTCAACAAAGACCATAAAACCCCTAAGTACTAAAAGGGGGCCGGTTTTAATTGTGGTGAGTCACCATTTTTACTAGCTTGATAAGTAAATAAAGATGACAACTAAAGCTACTATTTGCTTTCAGCTTAAATATCTCCAAAAGCAAGCTCTCATTTCATTTCTCCTTTCCCACTCATTTCTACCGTCTCCAACCTTCTTCCTCCTCTCTCCATAGGTTTTTCTACAGCAAACCATACCATCTCCATCTTTGAATGCTTGTAACTTCTAGCTCCATGATCCAAATTAAATTTCAAGACTACCATTCTTCTAGTTAGGCCAAGCTCTACAACTTTGTCTTTTCAAATCTTCAAGAGCTCCATTTCGGTGCCATGGAGATTCACCATTGAAGGAGCTTAAGCTCATCTTTTCATGCCTTGTCATCCTCCTTTGCTTAAAGGTAAAGAAAATCAAAGAAAAACTCCATTTCCTCTTGTTTTTGTGTTGGCTGAAAATTCACCATGTAATGGTGTCTTCTTTTGGTTCTTTCATAGCTTTATTCCAAACTTCAATGGACTAGGTGGAGTCCTCTCTTGATATTTAATCAAGTTCCCTTGCAAATCCAAGGTAAACATCTCATTTAGTGTTTAAAACACTTATGTTAATCTAGTGTTTATTCATGAGCTTAGGTATAATGCCTAATGCTCAATATCCTTACTTGTATATTGATTAGAAGTTTGACAAGCAATCAAAAACACCTTGCTGATTTTTAATCAAGAAGGGCAAGGAAAAACAAGTGAGGAAGTTTTGAAGAGAAAGAGGTAAATGAACTACCTTAATGAAGTTTTATATGTCTTAGGAAATTGAGCTTTAAAATGCTTAATAAACTACCTAAAGAGACAATGGGAAATGAGCTAGGAAACTATCCACAAGGTGGACTAAAAGGACATGTGAGCATTGTTGTGTGTATTCGCAGGTTGAAGGCATTTAAATGTGGAAATTCAGTGTTTAAGTTTAATGCAATTCAAGGGCCTAAGAGCCAAGCAATTTAAGTTTATGCACTATATTGTGATGTAGTGTAGTTTAAAGGTTTAGTTGTGTGTAAAGAGCATCTCTTGTGAAGATGAATGTCATGGATGGTTAAAGGATGAAAAACAATATGTTTGTGTGTAAGGAATGAGTATTAAGTGATTAAGTGTTCTTGGTTGTCAAAAGGTGAAAACCTAAGTGTTTGGGTTTGAGAATATACAAGAGAAGCTATGAAAAAATTTAGTTGACAAACAAAGGAGTTTATGTGTTGTAATGAGATTTAATGACCTAGGAGGTACTAGGAATTTGTTAAGTGTCAAGATGGAGAAAGAAAGTGAAATAAGGTGTTCTTAAGTGTTAAGATGCCTTGGGCATAGTCTTGGAGGGTTTAGAGATCAAATGGGTGTTCATACACACCAAAGTCATATTATGTGAAGTGTAAAGCCTTGTGCAAGTTTTGGTAAACAAAGGAAAAGAATAATGCCTTGTGAAGGTCTAAGTGTAAACTTGTGGAAATAGAAGGAGTTGTGTAATGGAGGTGTTTGTGAGAAATAATGCTTATGGAGTAGTGGTAGTGTTAGTGAGGTAACATTTTGGTTAGTGGTGCTGTAGGTATAAAACTAACACTTAGAAACCTAAGGAAAATATTGCAAGTGTTAAGAGATTTTATAAGTAATTGAGTAACAAGTTTGGTGATGATTTAGAAAGGGTTAGTGCATGATTTAAGGTGTTTAAACATGTAGAAAACATGTGGAAAGTTTAGGAAATGATTGGAGGTGAATTAGGGGTTGAAAACTGGTGGAAAACTGTAAATTATGACGGTTCCATAGGTGGTCCGGGTTTGCAAATCGATACACAAACCCGGACCATAGCAAAAACATGACATAAAGTGATTTCAGGGGGTGGTCCGGGTTTGTAAACCCGGACATATACCCGGACCACATGAAAAATGTAACAGAAAGTGAAATCTGTGGTTGGTCCGGGTTTGTAAACCCGGACATATACCCGGACCACATGAAAAATGTAACAGAAAGTGAAATCTGTGGTTGGTCCGGGTTTGTAACCCCGGACACAAACCCGGACCATGCTAATTTTTCAACAGAATGTGTTTTTAAGGTGGCTAATGATGGGGAAGTGAATGGTATTGGTTTTAGGAGTTGTTAAGGCCTTGTTTGATGATATTTAAAGGCCATTATAAGTATAAACAAGTGTGAGAGTGAATGTGTAGGTTTTGAACTCAAGATCACGGAAGTAAATTAAGTATAACGGGGTGACGGGGCTAACTATGGGCGCATTATACGTTAAACAAACATGTTACCCCAATGTTAATGAAAGTAATTGTAATGTTACCAGTTGTTCGAGAATTATTCGAGGAACCTAGGAGGACACAATATAGTGGACCGTGGTGACAGGTATGGTTTTCTTGCAACCTGTGTCCTACCGGATTACACCGGCTTGTATGCCAATGTGTTTTTCTGAATGTTTGCCACCTTTTAAGATAAAAACATGTAATGAGTTTACAGTTTTTTAATTATGTGGCTTGCGTAGTTCCGATACCGTTTAGCTTTAAATATGCGCTAAACTTAACTAACCGACTATAGGATACATAATAGATCGGTATTCGGATTTAACGACCCAAACCAAGGGAACGTTCTAACCACGGCTATGCGTGAGTTAGTTATGTGTTGTTTGTGCGTGTTAGTATGTTCACTACCCCTGTGTGTGTCTAACTAGACCTGACCACCTATGTGTGAATTAATGTACTAAGTCCAATAATGAGACTTCTAACAAGTGCTAACCGGGGAGTGAGGAGTCCGGTAGTTCCAGCGTGTGAGTATGGGGGGCGTTGTCATGTCAGGTTCGATCCTCTCCGTATGTTATGGTTGTTTTCCATTTTGGTTCTCAACTTTCCCATTAGCTTAACCAAGGCTATTACTCACTCACGTCGGGCCCAGGGGCCTACTATGTTTGTTCGGTGTGCTTGGATTACTATATCCGACGCACCTTGGTGTTAAGTTATCCGTTCATTTAACGAGACGGTAATGAGTTATGTAACGAGCTTATCATGAGTTTGGCAACATTCTCTAGGCTCTACAAGTGAACTAATTATGTTTGGGTCGGTTCCTAAAGAGAACCGTTCCCGTTATATTATATGTTATTGTTGTACTGCAATTCTTATTGCGATGTTATGTTGTACGTACGTTGAAACGTGAAATGGGTTGTTATGTGGAGTATGTGGATCATGGATATGAATCCCAGTTTATTATAAGACGATTTGGAGAATAACCCGACTCGTGGGTAAGTGTCATCTATTAAGGAAATAGCTCTAATAGAGGAGAAACCCTCTACGGTTAAGAAACACAATGTGCGATTTATCGAGAATAGATGTGTTGCTTGTTTGTTGAGCCCATTGTCGTGGAATGTAATGTGATGTGTGTTTATAGTTTACATGCATGAATTGAATATAATCAACCGCATGCTTAGACGACAATTAGTTGTGCGTGGCCCGGTAGCATGCGGGCTGCGGGATTACCATACCAGCAAAGGTGCTGAGCCCCCTGGGGGCCACCCTTTCTTTCCTTTCCTATTTCAGGTACATGGAGCTGGAAGCCGTTCGAGAGTAGGACGGGGTAGTTGTTTGTACATGGGTAGCCATTTAAATTGTGTATGTATTGTAGGTGTAGTAAGACCGAAATTGTTATCGGCATTAGTTTTGTAAATACTCGGTACAGTTGGAAAGTATATGTATATTGGTTGTTGTTAATGGAAAGGGATAGTAATGTGTAGATGCTCGGGAATCTAGTCCATCAGACCGATACAATGTATATGTATTAGCCTTGTTAGCCACGTGGGTGGTTAACGGCGTGTAACACCATTGAGTTAAGTAATGTGATGAGTTAAGTTTTCCGCTGCGATTGTTGTTACTAGTGATGTTGTTAGTTGGGGTGTTACAAAAAGTGGTATCAGAGCGAAGTATCGCTCTGATGACTGAATTACCGAGCTTAGGAAGTACCGAGCTAGGATTATAGTACTTTGGGTTAAGGGTTGAGTGATAGCGTGAGCGATACTCTAGTTAGGAATTACCAGTGAATACTGGAAGCCTACAATATCCTTCCCGCCCTCCACAATCCCTGTTTTATAACTCGGGAAAGAACGCCAGAGAGATGAGAGTTCTCTCTTACTCGGGAATTCTCGATCTGGCCGTTATTAAACACCTCTATGAGAACGGAGAACCTGTCATACGATAGATTCTGAAAACTAGGAATCCCGGAGACGGTTCCCATCTGAACAATGTTAACCGCATTTAATAGCAAAGAATGAAGAATCTTATGTATAGGAGAATAGAATTTTCGACAACCTGGGTCGACATGCCGAGCAGTCGAGAACAACCAGCTTGCAACGCACCAACTGTGCAACAGACAAGAAGTGAAGTAATGAAACCCGAGACGAGTGTCTACGGAACCACAATTGTTAAATAATACACCAACGGTATACAACCCGACAAAGGAACTACAACGTAGTACCCAAACAAGAGACAAGTCTCAGTAACCACGACAAATGCGTGGAACAGGCTACGAAAAAGATCCAGTACTAAGTAAAAAGGGGTCTCCAAGGATGGGAAACACCCCAGTTAATGATTATCATGTGAAGACAGTGAGAAGTCACCTAGAGGAATTATTATCAAGACAGTAAGATCAAGTGAGGGCCAACAAGGCCACTGATGACAGTGTGGGTAAAAATGATACCGCAACCGGTGTGTGTTTAACCGATAGCCAGTTAGCATGGCGCACTTGCCATGGCAAGTGCTGCTATAACAGGGCTGTTCGGGAAATTGTTTTAGCAAATACAAAGTACTTAGTGAAGTAACATGAAGTTAAAGGAGATCATCGTAACCGTGAAGGGGCTTAACAGCCTAACCAATGTATGTGGGAATAAACCAGTCAGCAAGAAGCTAGACTTGGATAAGGCAAGAAGGCGTTGTGAAACCATGAGATTTTTCTTTCAAACTCAGATTTATTTCAAACTCTTTTCTTTCAAAACCAAGTTTCTTTCAAACCAATACTTCTTTCTAACCTTCTTTTAAAACCAAACCAGTAAACCCAAGGGTAGTTGATAAGGATACAACAGTGGATAAACCTTCCCTTGATTAAGTTCGGGAAGCAGGGAATGCATATCATCACAGGACGATATAAGGGAGCTGACAACAGAATACTTCACCTAGGCGTGTGACGGACACTACGAGTGTACCAACTGAAATGTGGGACGACCGCACTTCAATAGGAGCATGTGGGCCTGGAAGACCTACTTATGGGTTGGTCGGGTAAGTAGCAATGTATCAGCATGGTACCCCACATATGTATACAAGTAGAGTCCGGAACACGGGAGGTAGTCGACTCCATACTACGGTCAGCAGTATAAGTCAATCAAGAGCTAAGGATTACCAAGAATGGTTAAAGTAAAGGAACTCAATTAAGTTAACGAAACTAAAGGAATTAGTGAATTCATTTCAAGGAAATGTTTAAGAGTTAGGAGGTGCGAAGTGCACTAACTGTTATGTAAAGACATCGCATATGTCTAAAGAATCTCGAGAGATAAACATGATGGCTGGAACGGTGACCCAGCCTATACATGACGAGGAAAATGCCTAATGTGGACATATTAATGTGCAACGAGCGGGATGAAACACCCAGAATGAGTACCTACACTACCAAGAAATGTCGATATTCACAAAAGAAGATAGTAAACCAAGTTAAGAACGCAAAACAGCGTAGTTAATTAAACATACCAAGGAGTGCAAGCCAGATGTAAAGGCATGACTTAGCAATACCCAGGAGCAATCCTTGAAGGGTGTTCGCATCAACGATAGTTGAATGAAATAACGTGACTGAAACACAAGGGTTGAAACTAACACCCAGTTTAGACATAGGTTGTCAGGAGACGGACTGACAATCCTAAGGGGCATCCCATGAAAGGAAACGTGATGCAACAACCTTGTCATGGAGCCCAATATGATGTCCAAACCATGTAATGTTGTACAGAGAAGTAAATGTGTGTGAACAGCCTACAATGAGCAGAGCTCGAGGCATTAAGACTTATAAGCCACAAGTAATACGTGTTAAATACATTTTAATGATTACGAAAGTTTATGTTATACCAGTAAATAGAGCGGGGAACGAACCACTGCTTTATGAGTGGGGATACCTCTCGATACTATGAAACCGCTAGAGCGGTAGTTATGTGAACCAAGTTCAAGAAATATGTTAAGGATTGACCATGTTGTCATTGCGAGAGAACAAATAGTTTGGTAGCATGTGTGTATAAAGTGAAGCACCGAGCTGAATAACGCCGGTTTGTAACTCGAGGGATCGACGCTCAACGAGCGTTCAGTAGTCATCCAAATGAATGACAAACCATAATATGAACGATGTAAGTATATGTGTGGAAGTTAATGTGACAATAAATACCATGTAAGTTAGTGTTATGCAATGAGTAAGAGCACGGTGCGCAATAAGCGACCGTTGTATAAGTATTGTTAAACAATAAGTGATAGCAAACAAACTGGGCAATAAGCCAGTAGTCAGTACTATGTGATAAGAAACACAGTGTAAATTCCTATTGCAATCATATAAGAGATTTACTGCCAAGAGTTTACGCCTCTGCACTCTGTATGACTGAGTGTTTTGGTATTGCATTTGTGCAGTAATGATCGAGTGTGATAACTAGGATTCGGGAAATGTTAATTGTGGTGGAAGTAGAAAGCGGCTTATAACGTCATAGTGACCGATGCATAGGAAATGCAAGGTCGTACCAATGAAAGAGAACTTGTACAGAACCAAATGCGGAGGCATGATTAGCAATAAGTAACTGCAGTAACATGGAATACTGGACATCGGTATGAAATATACCTCAAGTGGGGGAATAACCAAGAGAGCACTACACACTAGGTAGTAGCTCAACCTCAACCGACAGTAAGTCAGAAGGAATCAAGTCAATCATTGTAAAATACGTGGCAGTTTACGCAGTAAGTTATTAGAGAAATGGATGGAAAGTTTTGAAACTCTCCGAATTCGCTCACGGTAAGAGATACCACGCGTCGGTTGAGAAACCATTATTACCAAGATAAAGGTGATAAATGGGAGATGTACAATACATTAAGATTAACGAATAAGGCAAACTAAGCTCTACAGTTAACAGAGTTGCGCAGCAGAGGCCAGTGAACCCATGCTTCAGATACCGAATGTGCGTAGTGAATACGAATAAATGGCTAATTATTAATGCTTAGAAGCCTAACAGGCCAGAATCGAAACCAGTTGAGAGTTAAAGAAAACTCCAATAAGAATTCTTGGCTTAGCCACTAAACCGCCAATATGGTTAAGATCCTCTAACCGGAACACGTTGTATAACAGACCGTGTGGAAGATTAAAGCACTTCACGACAGTAGAACATTTTAAACCAATGTTCAGCGGATGATTACGTGGGCGTAATCCCTTTTAAGGGGGGTAGAGCGTAAAACCGCTTAGTGTGTTTTACCGTACAAGTGTACGTGAACTATATTGTGCATAGCACAAAATGATTTGTTTGGATGATTGGTGCGTGCGTTACATAAACATACGCATTCATTCATGGTTTAATTGTGGTAATTGCGCACAAGAGATGCGAATACCATTGTGATAAGTGTGTTTATTTTGTTAACAGTTGTGTGTGGTAGTACAAGTATAAGGGAGTAAAGAAACTCCCGGGGAACAAAAACCCCGACAGTGTATAAATGTAAAACCATGTGTTGTATTTTAATAAAATATATGTATATATGTAATATAGTGATTCATGAAAGGGGATGAAACCGACATAGAACCTAGTGAGAATAAGATTCCCTAGGTAACTGGATTAAAGTGAATGGAGATAACTGATAGACGGAGTTCTATCCTTTGGAGATGTAATGATTATGACTATATTGACAAAAAAAAAGAGAAAATTGGAAATGAGTGTATTATTTGATGCTTGAAAATGAAGTGGGAGGTGGAACTTGATTTGCATGTGATCAAGGGAAGCCGAGCACAAATTGGGGTGGAAGGATAGTTCAACACTGATGCTGATCACATCAGGGTTGGATGATTCTTGAAGCTCCCTTAAGTGGTCACAAATAACCACGCTAAGAAAAGAAGCAAAGAGCATAAGTTGGACTTGGAGTTGTATGGAGTTTTTAAAAAAGGATTTCCAATTGGTGTTTCCAAAACAGTCGATTAATATTTTAAATAAAGAAATTTCTTATACTTAACCTCGTACAGAATATTGTTGTAGTACTTGCTCACGAGCCGAGGACGTATGAGCCTTCGTCTTCGGACCGGTGACATGAGAAGTATATATGTTAAAGATTGAGTGATTGTTTTGATCTCCCAAAGGAATCTACGGGATCACAGTGTATATAAAAGGTATTTTTGATTGCTATACATGCTAAGACATGTTGGGTGATATGTGTAATAAATATTATTTTGACCTTGAGTCCTAATGTGGTTGAGTTCTGAAAGCTGTTATGTTACCCAAACCTATGTGTCAAAATGTTGTTATGTTACCTAGACCTATGTGTCTAAATGTTGTTATGTTACCCAGATCTGAGAGTCTGAGGGTTGTTATATGAGTGTAAATTGTTAGGATACCCGGACCGTTGAGTCCGAGGTTATCATGTAAGTATGTTATGTTATGTATGGATGTGGATATGTTGCCCGGACCGTTAAGTCCGAGGTTTTCATGTAAAGTATGTTATTTATGCAAGTTTTATTTTGCAAGTAATTCCCGTATTCTAATCCAAATGATGCGTGGGAAGTGTGAACTTCGAGGACAAAGTTCTTTTAAGGGGGGTAGATTGAAATACCCCAAACCTTGATATGTAGTTTAAATATTAAACTATGGTATATTTAGGCTGAAAAGTGCCTTAGAAATGATATTAAGTGAATTAAACCATAGTAAAAGCAATAAAGTACCATAAGCACAGTTTGAGCAAAAACATGCTCTAAGCTTGGAGTGAACTTGGTTGGGACCCAAAGAGCCCACCAAGACTTAATAATATTCAATTATGAATTAATAAGGCTAATTAAGTCCTTAGGGAACATTGGTGGACAATTAAACCAAACAAAACACAAGAAAACACCTTAAAGTCAATTTAAGCAAATACTTGCTCTAGACTTGGTGTAACCTTGTATAACACCAAAGGTCAATCTTAGACCTTATAACATGATAATGAACATGTTAAATCAATTACTAAAGAAACCAAGCTTGAAACAAGTTAAAACAAAATGTGCTTTAAGGATTCTTAAAGCATATTTTTGAAAAATTGTCTTGTAAATGAGTTTTGAGGGCTAGATGACCATCATTACTCTTAATTAATATTTTTACTACTTAGTATCACATAGGAAGTCTAAATCAAGGGGAAATAAAAAATTTCACGAATATGTGCCTTAGTTTGTGAATAGTAACTAAATTAAGCTAGTTCATAACATAAGTCAACATAAGCAATTTAATTGGTCAACAAAGACCATAAAACCCCTAAGTACTAAAAGGGGGCTGGTTTTTATTGTGGTGAGTTACCATTTTTACTAGCTTGATAAGTAAATAAAGATGAAAACTAAAGTTACTATTTGCTTTTAGCTTAAATATCTCCAAAAGCAAGCTCTCATTTCATTTCTCCTTTCCCACTCATTTCTACCGTCTCCAACATTCTTCCTCCTATCTCCATCGGTTTTGCTACAGCAAACCATACCATCTCCATCTTTGAATGCTTGTAACTTCTAGCTCCATGATCCAAATTAAATTTCAAGACTACCATTCTTCTAGTTAGGCCAAGCTCTACAACTTTGTCTTTTCAAATCTTCAAGAGCTCCATTTTGGTGCCATGGAGATTCACCATTGAAGGAGCTTGAGCTCATCTTTTCATGCCTTGTCATCCTCCTTTGCTTCAAGGTAAAGAAAATCAAAGAAAAACTCCATTTCCTCTTGATTTTGTGTTGGCCAAAAATTCACCATGTAATGGTGTCTTCTTTTGGTTCTTTCATAGCTTTATTCCAAACTTCAATGGACTAGGTGGAGTCCTCTCTTGATATTTAATCAAGTTCCCTTGCAAATCCAAGGTAAACATCTCTTTTAGTGTTTAAAACACTTATGTTAATCTAGTGTTTATTCATGAGCTTAGGTATAATGCCTAATGCTCAATATCCTTACTTGTATATTGATTAGAAGTTTGAAAAGCAATCAAAAACACCTTGCCGATTTTTAATCAAGAAGGGCAAGGAAAAACAAGTGAGGAAGTTTTGAAGAGAAAGAGGTAAATGAACTACCTTAATGAAGTTTTATGTGTCTTAGGAAATTGAGCTTTAAAATGCTTAATAAACTACCTAAAGAGCCAATGGGAAATGAGCTAGGAAACTATCCAAAAGGTGGACTAAAAGGACATGGGAGCATTGTTGTGTGTATTCGCAGGTTGAAGGCATTTAAATGTGGAAATTCAGTGTTTAAGTTTAATGCAATTTAAGGGCCTAAGAGCCAAGCAATTTAAGTTTATGCACTATATTGTGATGTAGTGTAGTTTAAAGGTTTAGTTGTGTGTAAAGAGCATCTCTTGTGAAGATGAATGTCATGGATGGTTAAAGGATGAAAAACAATATGTTTGTGTGTAAGGAATGAGTATTAAGTGATTAAGTGTTCTTGGTTGTCAAAAGGTGAAAACCTAAGTGTTTGGGTTTGAGAATATACAAGAGAAGCTATGGAAAAATTTAGTTGACAAACAAAGGAGTTTATGAGTTGTAATGAGATTTAATGACCAGGAGGTACTAGGAATTCGTTAAGTGTCAAGATGGAGAAAGAAAGTGAAATAAGGTGTTCTTAGTGTTAAGATGCCTTGGGCATAGTCTTGGAGGGTTTAGAGATCAAATGGGTGTTCATACACACCAAAGTCTATTATGTGAAGTGTAAAGCCTTGTGCAAGTTTTGGTAAACAAAGGAAAAGAATAATGCCTTGTGAAGGTCTAAGTGTAAACTTGTGGAAATAGAAGGAGTTGTGTAATGGAGGTTTGTGAGAAATATGCTTATGGAGTAGTGGTAGTGTTAGTGAGGTAACATTTTGGTTAGTGTGCTGTAGGTATAAAACTAACACTTAGAAACCTAAGGAAAATATTGCAAGTGTTAAGAGATTTTATAAGTAATTGAGTAACAAGTTTGGTGATGATTTAGAAAGGGTTAGTGCATGATTTAAGGTGTTTAAACATGTGGAAAGTTTAGGAAATGATTGGAGATGAAATAGGGGTTGAAAACTGGTGGAAAACTGTAAATTTTGACAGTTCTAAGGTGGTCGGGTTTGCAAATCGGTACACAAAACCCGGACCATTGCAAAAACATGACATAAAGTGATTTCAGGGGGTGGTCTGGGTTTGTAAACCCGGACATTACCCGGACCACATGAAAAATGTAACAGAAAGTGAAATCTGTGGTTGGTCCGGGTTTGTAAACCTGGACATATACCCGGACCACATGAAAAATGTAACAGAAAGTGAAATCTGTGGTTGGTCCGGGTTTGTAACCCCAGACACAAACCCGGACCATGCTAATTTTTCAACAGAATGTGTTTTTAAGGTGGCTAATGATGGGGAAGTGAATGGTATTGGTTTTAGGAGTTGTTAAGGCCTTGTTTGATGATATTTAAAGGCCATTATAAGTATAAAATGTGAGAGTGAATGTGTAGGTTTTGAACTCAAGATCACGGAAGTAAATTAAGTATAACGGGGTGACGGGCTAACTATGGGCGCATTATACGTTAAACAAACATGTTACCCCAATGTTAATGAAAGTAATTGTAATGTTACCAGTTGTTCGAGAATTATTCGAGGAACCTAGGAGGACACAATATAGTGGACCGTGGTGACAGGTATGGTTTTCTTGCAACTTGTGTCCTACCGGATTACACCGGCTTGTATGCCAATGTGTTTTTCTGAATGTTTGCCACCTTTTAAGATAAAAACATGTAATGAGTTTACAGTTGTTTAATTATGTGGCTTGCGTAGTTCCGATACCGTTTAGCTTTAAATATGCGCTAAACTTAACTAACCGACTCTAGGATACATAATAGATCGGTATTCGGATTTAACGACCCAAACCAAGGGAACGTTCTAACCACGGCTATGCGTGAGTTAGTTATGTGTTGTTTGTGCGTGTTAGTATGTTCACTACCCCTGTGTGTGTCTAACTAGACCTGACCACCTATGTGTGAATTAATGTACTAAGTCCAATAATGAGACTTCTAACAAGTGCTAACCGGGGAGTGAGGAGTCCGGTAGTTCCGGCCACGCGTGTGAGTATGGGGGTCGTTGTCATGTCAGGTTCGATCCTCTCCGTATGTTATGGTTGTTTTCCATTTGGTTCTCAACTTCTCATTAGCTTAACCAAGGCTATTACTGACTCACGTCGGGCCTAGGGTACTATGTTTGTTCGGTGTGCTTGGATTACTATATCCGACACCTTGGTGTTAAGTTATCCGTTCATTTAACGAGACGGTAACGAGTTATGTAACGAGCTTATCATGAGTTTGGCAACATTCTCTAGGCTCTACAAGTGAACTAATTATGTTTGGGTCGGTTCCTAAAGAGAACCGTTCCCGTTATATTATATGTTATTGTTGTACTGCAATTCTTATTGCGATGTTATGTTGTACGTACGTTGAAACGTGAAATGAGTTGTTATGTGGAGTATGTGGATCATGGATATGAATCCCAGTTTATTATAAGACGATTTGGAGAATAACCCGACTCGTGGGTAAGTGTCGTCTATTAAGGAAATAGCTCTAATAGAGGAGAAACCCTCTAGGGTTAAGAAACACAATGTGCGATTTATCGAGAATAGATGTGTTGCCTGTTTGTTGAGCCCATTGTCGTGGAATGTAATGTGATGTGTGTTTATAGTTTACATGCATGAATTGAATATAATCAACCGCATGCTTAGACGACAATTAGTTGTGCGTGACCCGGTAGCATGCGGGCTGCGGGATTACCATACCAGCAAAGGTGCTGAGCCCCCTGGGGGCCACCCTTTCTTTCCTATTTCAGGTACATGGAGTTGGAAGCCGTTCGAGAGTAGGACGGGGTAGTTGTTTGTACATGGGTAGCCATTTAAATTGTGTATGTATTGTAGGTGTAGTAAGACCGAAATTATTATCGGCATTAGTTTTGTAAATACTCGGTACAGTTGGATTGTATATGTATATTGGTTGTTGTTAATGGAAAGGGATAGTAATGTGTATATGCTCGGGAATCTAGTCCATCAGACTGATACAATGTATATGTATTAGCCTTGTTAGCCACGTGGGTGGTTAACGACGTGTAACACCATTGAGTTAAGTAATGTGATGAGTTAAGTTTTCCGCTGCGACTGTTGTTACTAGTGATGTTGTTAGTTGGGGTGTTACAGTTTTATTTCGGTTCATGCTATTTTGTTACTTGTTTATTTTATCTCATTTTATTTCATCGATTTTACTTGTGTTTCCTTTATTAATACTTGTTTATACTTCGTCTTTATCATTATTATTTTTAGAATTATTTTCATCATTTTATGTACATTTTCACTATTATATTCAATACTAGTGTACGTTTTGTCGCTAATTCGATTAAACTCTCCCTCGTCTCCTTATTTTTTTGTTACCCCTATTTTTATCTTATATGCTACTATTCGTACATATCTAATTCGATTTCCATTTTACGACATTCACTTGTATTTTTACTTCCATCATACTAGTACTATTTCATTATTTCAAGTACTTATCATTATGCTTTTTTTTTATTTCATATTTTTATAATGCTTTGTATTTTATTATTTACATTCTATAATTTCATGACTCATACGAAGAAATCAGTTCATTTACTAGATTAAATTCTTTCATCTTATTGTACATTTACATTGTAAACGCTAGCAATTTTAAGAGTTATTTAGTTTTGTTATACTTGGTTAGTGTCAAAATGATGCAAGTCCTGACTATTTCATTTTACTTCGACCAGATGCAAGCCCAGTGACTCTGCTCTAAACAAAGCCCATCCAGTATGGTAAACCCATTGAAAAATCTGCTCACCTTTTCCTTTCAAAACCCTAGTATTTCGATTATAAAATGACATCCAAAACCCTACTGTACAGATTATTTTTTTTTAAAAAACGCGAGCCGACAACACGTCTATTTTGATCGTCATCAGACTTTTCTATTCTCCTCTTCAAGACGTTAAAAACAATAGAATGGAAACTCTCCTCTGCTCATCGACTGAAGCATGAAAAACATAAATCCTCTCCATCTTTTCCATCGTCGCCTTCGTCTTCATCTCAAAGCAACTGAAAAACCCTGATTTTAAACCTTTCCTCACCAAAAATCCACCGTTAACGAACACTGCACATCAGAAATTTTCTTCCACCAAAATTCACCGCCCACAACCGAGTTTTTTCCTTGTCTGGAAAGCTACCACCAGCGATATTTTCACCAGAAATCTCCCGGTACCACCGTCGTCCATTTCGTTCTCGATTCCGTTAGGAAAGGTCAAAGATAGCAAACACTTAACCTCATCCGAGACTCTCTTTCCATGAAATCTACCATTGTCACAGTCATCAGGTCACTCCATTCGACCCCTCCGAACAGCATTAGTTGGGTCCCGATCAAACTCCCTTCCTTCTTGCTCTTACTGAGCTTCGTTCAGTGTTAAGTAATTGATACTTAAACCTGCAACACACACGATAGTGCCAGTAAATACAAAATCTATTTGTAGTCTTGGGCGTTAACCGTTCTTTTTTTTACTGCTATTTTCTTCTATATGTTGTCAGATGGGTAGATTGGTGTATATAACGGTTTTGTCGGAGTTGTTCGGTGCCAGTTTTACATATTGCTTTTGTTTTATTTTCGTTTCTCTACTCTCCTGAATTTTCTCTAACCCTTGCTTACTACTGATTCATCTTTCATTTATCATCTATGTTTGGTTATATACATGCGCTCAAACAAACACCCAGCTCCTATGGGCTCCGGGGTTTAGAGAGTAGCATATTGAGAATCTAAGTGTCAATATTGATTTCAGACTACTGGTTGCTATAAACCTTTGAAGATGCCCAATCTCAGGTCATCCTGAGTGGACTCAACCATTATATTGTTCTGTGCGGTTCAATATCCTTGTGCATCATTGTTTCGTGTTGAAGGATTCCTCCACTGATTCTCTTGCGTGAGCCACCTCTGAGAAGTTTGCCATTTGTTTGTTATTTTCCTCTACGGTCATTTCAGGTTTCTTGCAGTTTGTTTGAATCATCTAACAGACAGAGTGTCTACCCTTGTGCTGGCATTTTGTGGTTAGCCAAGATCCATGACAGTGCAACGGTAAATCTCTAATGTGGTCCCCTGTTATCTATATTATTATCCTTGAACACTAACGTTTCTTGCCTTTCATTTTTGCTTGCCTAGTTAATCTCTAATGTGGTCCCTCACAAAGTTCGAATCTATTTCATCTGTGCATACTGGTTGTAGCTTGTGTAACTCACCATTACAGGATTTTTCATACCTTTGATGTCCTCTTCGAGAGATGCTTGGTTCGGTTCCAGTGAATGGATTGGCAATTTTCTGGACTTTGACATTCTCTTCTTGTCTCTCATGTATCAGTTATGATTAAGGACTAACCAGGATCTAATGACTTGTTTTGTGCTTTCATTCTTTTATTTTCTTTGAGTTACTTGCAGGGAACACCGTCATCTTCATCCTGGTAATTCAACCCGTAACCAAAACATTCGTAGATGTGCTCTAAAAGCATGTTTAGTAGTGTTGTATACTCTGTATATCGTTGATGCTGGGTATATATATATTTTGTTCTTTGAAGACCAATGTTGCTCACCTTGCGGAACTATTTCCTTTCCCTGCTAGCTTCAAGCTTGCTGTTGTATTTAAACAATTGTTGCGACCGAATATGTCTTGGATTTTTTTTTCTTTCCGATCCTTGACTTATATACCTTGCACAAATAACTTTACCCTTGTTTTGTCAGTTTAGTTATCAAGATGTAAGTAATTAGATTTACAGAAGAGGTTGACATCGATAAATTGGATTTAGGTTGGTAATTTCGAATTAAGTTCCTTCCTTCGTGTTTTAATTTTTTCTTCTTTTAGACAATAAAATATAAAAAGATAGCAACAGAATTAGAAATTTACTCAATTGGTTAAAAAGGGGAGAAGGAAACAAGTTTATATACCCGAGACTTTGTGATTTCATGTTAGGTTTACTTGGTTGCTTATTTTCAATCTCGTCATTTTATGATTACTTGCTACCATGTGCTACATATTGTATAGATAAGCTTGGCAATTGGTGGGTCTAGCCCAATATAGAGGCCTAAGGACATAGGAAGCCCTAGTTAGCCCATAGGTCCCCCTTTGTAGAAAAGCTTTAGGTTGGGGTATCTTCCATGAATACGGGTCCTAGACACGGCCCTTGTGAGGAATACCCGTTTTTCTTAAAATTTTCCAAATCATCCCATAATGTCAGAATAAAATTCACAACCAACAAAAATCAAATTCAAAATCCAAAGTCAAATTTTACTTCAAAATCAGTCAAATTCAAACCCAAAATTTTGTCCCACACTTCCTTGCCCTATTTTAGCTCAAATTTTAAGGCCTAAATTAGGCCCAATTCAAAAACCAAATATGGCCCAATTCGAGGCCCAATTCAAGGCCCAAATCAAGGCCCAATTCAAAACCCAATCAAGGCCCAATCTGGCCCATCTTCCAAGAACCAACCTGACCCATCTTCCAAGGCCCAACCCGGCCCATCTTCTAAGGCCCAACCTAGCCTATTTTCCATGGTCCAACCCGGCCCGCTTTCAAGGCCCAAACCAGGCCCATTTGCTCAAATTTAGCCCCCAACTTCATTCCATCCCATTTCTTCTCAATTCCAATCCAAAATCGATTTAATTTCAATTCCGATTTCAATCGAATTCAAATCCAATTCCAATAAAAATTCAATCCAATTTTAATTCGATTTCAATTCATTCAATTCAAATTCAATTCAAAATTCATTTCAATCCAATTCATTCCAAATCAAATTCAATTCAAATTCAACTCAATTTCCAAATCAAATCCGATTCCAATTCAACCTCAATCTCAATTCAATTCCAAACTCATTCAAATCCATTTCAATTCAAAACTTAATTTCAATTCAAATTCAAATCCAAACTCAACTCAATTCCAAACTCACCCCAACCCAAATTCAATTCAAATCCAAATTCAATTCAAATCCAAATCCAAATTCAATTCAAATCCAAATCAATTCAATTCAAATCCAAATTCAATTCAAATCCAATTCACTTCAAATTCAAATTCAATTCAATTCCAAACTCATTCAAATCCAAATCCATTTCAATTCCAATTCAAATCAATATTCATTCAATTCCAATTCAACTCCAAGTTCAATTCAATTTCAATTCTATTTCAATCTCTCATACACTCTAAATGTCTCACAGACCCGGGTCTCACAGACTTGTTATCCCAACGATTCGAATGTCTCACAGACCCAAACATCTCATAGACCCGAGCGTCTCATAGATCCGAGCGTCTCACAGACTTCGACATCTCAAGGTTTCAAGCGTCTTATAGACTCGAGCGTCCCACAGATTTCGATACCTCATTTCTTTCATCATTGAATATTCTAAATGTCTCACAGACCCGAGTGTCTCACAGACTAGCATCTTAAACCCGAAACCCCGAACCCTTCTAAATTTTAAACACCTCAAATATCCTCAAACCCCACAAACATTAAAACTTCCAAATCCCAAATATTGTGAACTACGTAAAGTCTGATCTCAACAGGGAGTTAAGTACATAGGCAGCCCACACAGGGTGTGACCCCATTCCAAATAAAAAAACCCCTTCCTCTCTAAGGTGACACTCATACCTCTCAAAGCACTCAAACCCTCTTCGGCTCCCACAAACTTCTAGCCATCAGACTCCAAGTCTTGTCTATTCACTCAACCTCAGACTTTCCCCGAATCTTCATTGTATACTCATTCGAATCCACCAATTCTTCTTTTTTGGGCGCTAGCTTGGCAGAAAAGCTCGCCTCATCCACTCTCTTTCACTCTTCCTATCCTAATCCTATCCTTATGGCCTTTTGAAATGAATCTCTCTAAAAAGGTTTTGAAAGAAGGCAATCCCGACAATTGGAGACCGAGGTTTCCTCGGGCACCAATCCAAGGTTGTGGTCGTTGCCACTTCCAAGGGGTGTAACCCAGTGCGAACCCACACAGAATCTCTGAAATGACCAGATAAGTCCAATCCATATGCAAATCATAGAGTCAATTAACGGTTCTTAGAACCCTTCTCCTCCCTTCCTAGTTCCTTAGGTCAAACTAGGTGGCGACTCTAGTCAATTCCGCCCTTAGGGCATAAGTCCATGTGGAGCCCATTGAGAGCGGGTGTAGTGTTCACTAACACTCCCCATATGCTTTCTGGGAAAGATGGACGAGTTAGTAGGTATTTGAGGGATGCCGAGAATAACGGGTTTTCACCCTCCACAGAATGGCAAATTCCTAGGATCTAGACTTCTTAGTTAGACCATATTTTAATAGCCCCCCCCTCATACCAAAAAAAGAGTGTTAAACACACCTAAGAATGTTCGGATGACAATACCTAAAGGTTAGGTAAAGTTAAGTTGGAAAAATAATGCCGAAAATGACTTATAAGAGTTTAGGGAAACTTAAGGAGTATTATAGTGAGTTTATAAGTGTGTAAGCGCAAATAAACATAAATTTTGAGTGTAAACTGTATAAGGGCAGAATGTTAGGCCTTGGATGAATTTTGGGTGTACACTACACGTTTTTGAAACATTAAAGGCTTAATTGAAAGTCTTGGGTAAGAATTGGGGTAAAACCATAATTTTAGAAAGGTTCTGGTCAAAACATAAACTTGGAGGTCAACCTTGATTGAGGAAAAAGTGTTGACCAAGTCTTGGTGAAGAAATAATTTAAATAACAACTTTAATGAAGTTTAGGAGGTAAATGTAACTTTTACAAAAGTTTATAATAGCATAAAGTTTAAGAATGAAATTGTAACAATGTGATAACAAATGGGGTTAAATGAAATTTCCAATAGATTTGGGTGAATGTAATAATTCTGGAGAACAGAAGGGTTTGTTCAGAAATGTAGAAAATAATCTTATAAACCTTGGGTATATATACAAGGTAAAAATGTTATAACATATAATATAATGTAAGCTTGTAACATTATAAGATATAAGGTGAGAACGTAATTTATGGAAGTTATGGGGTTAAGTGCAAGAATATGCAGACTGTTTAATTGAGTTTTATAATATGGTACACAACATGTAATTTTGTGACATCAAATTATAAGATAGAGACTAGCTAAATAAAGTTAGTACAAGTGTAAGGAACCTTAGCAGTTCACATGAAATAATGAATGTGTGTGAAATGTGATAACTATATACTATAGTTTATGAAATAATGTACTAAGAGAAAAGCTTAGTATATGAGAGGAAAACGTTACCAAAACATTAGACATTAAAGGACTAAGTTAAAACATGGAGTTTAATTGAAGAGAGAATTTTTAATTCAAATAAGAATAAATTATGAATTATATGACTACATTGACTTGAATACCTCAGTCAAGTCATTTACATCGACTTAAGTCGACTCAGTTGACCAACTCTTAATAAGGAAAGGTTTAAGAGATGATTAAATGTTATAAGGTCAATTGTATAAACAAATGTAGTGGTCAACCATATAAGTGTACAAATGTAATATTAAGTACATATATATATATACATACATATACATGTTTATGTATATATAACCGTAAACCTAGTCAAAGGAGATAGGTTGTTAGGATCATATCCTAAGTTGTAAAATATACAACAATTCATTAATATATGAATTATAGCATCGACACAACTAATCCTAAATAAACCCGAAAAAAAGCCAGTAACGACGTTAGTTAACGACGGGATATAAGCTGGGAGGGATTAGCAATAGTATTGGAATATCATACTGTATTGTTTGCATGGGATATTAATACATGGTGTGATACGTATTCCAGACTCGTAGATTTTCGAGGACCGGCGGATAAGCGTGAGAAATTACGCTAGCGTATATTCCGGTGTACGGTATGTTGTTAATGTCTTGATTGCCTTTGAGGATTTCTTAGTTCATACTTGTGTGAAAATCTGTGATAAGATTATATGTCTGATTGTGTGAAATAATATGCATTTTTCCTTACTATTGTTGTTTATACGTTAACAGTATGGTTCATAGATATGAACTTATATATAAAACGAACTAACGACAAATCATGCTACCTTATATGTAATTGTAAAAGACGTCTGAAAAGCATGGTAGCATAGGATAATAAGAATCATTATCCAAGACTTATATACAGAGGAACGACCTATCTAACGCAGATCTCATATCATTACATTCAAATGGTAAAAATCACCTAGAGATACTAGGTATAAAGACCTTATGAGGCACACATTCGAAATGTTACACTGGACCTCAAGTTGATACTTAGGATTAGATTAAGAGATCTTAATCATCAGTGTTCTGAATTATGTATGAGTTAGAGCATGGAGAAATCCAAGGGTGGAGCCCTTGGTGCACGTTGAGATCACAAAAACGATGTTAGGATGTCCGCGTAGGGTCCGTAAGCATCAATGTAACACCCCAGCCGCTAATCCTATCGTTATCCACTAATCGTTCCATAATTACACTACTCACAGCGGAATTTCTACATACTCCCGGTGGGTGATACAACGCCGTTAGCCATCCAATGGCTAACAAGGCTTATGCTACTAACTATCACGGTCTGATGAATAGAATATACCGAACAATAACGATTACTTCCATTACATTCCCAACATTTACTTACATCCTTGGATTACCGAGTATACAAATTCATATCAAATACATCCCATTCTTACAAGCCTAACAAAGGCTATGAGTTTATCAATCTACTCATTCCTACCAAGCTCACAATTCTAAAATATCCAAAAGGGTGTACCACATGGTACACCGACTACTCAAAAAGGCTATAAGCCGCGTACAACTCGGTACACCATTATCGTCCTACTGACTACGCAAAAAATCCTTCTCGGTCTTAACACTACCATCATTCTTCACGAGTACCTGGAAGAAATAAAAATAGTGCCCCAAGGGGCTCAGCAAAAGCTGGTATGAAACTCGCATACCCCGCGTGCTAACGGGGGTACGCCGACTACTTGGTCGCATACATGGAGTTCATTTATTTTATACATGCATACATGCTATAATGAACAATAGTACATTGACACCATAGTGCATACATACATACAATCCGATACATACAATGGAAGACAATCACAAATCAACCATTCATACTTACCAAGGCACTGAGATACACTTCTCAAATTTATCCACAATCCTTGTAGTTACTTACTCATCCGGGTTAATCGGATGTACTTTACTCTTTTACTCGAGATCCTTAACTTATATCAGTCATGGTCTTTACTTGGCCAATTACTCTTCTTCTTACTTTTATACTTAAGTCAAGTCGGTGTGACCTCCGGGCAGGGACTACGATATCCCACCACCGGGCTTTAAGGTGACTACGATATCCTAGGGTTGCTACCCATTTAAGGGGTTTGGACCGCAAGAAATAATAGGCCAAAACTCGGAAACAACCTCTCGTATTTCCTCATTCTCACGCGTGGCCAAAGCTATATCGGACTTCTCACATTACTCATTTACAATTTTACTCAAGGTTAGAAATGTTTCTTAGTTAGGAGTTAATGAGAAATCATTCCTTCCATACTACTGGTTATTACACTTCACGCCAAGGCAACCAACTAATTCATTCAATCATACATTTCATGAATTATACAAACTACAAGTTCAAATACAATCCAGTAAGGAACAATACATTACAAGCACAAGAAAGTGCAATAAACCCAATTCATGCATTTTATCTTATTTAGGTGATCACACATAACACACAAACACACAAATCAGGTAACCACGGTAGCATACAGGGCATGAGAAAATCATACCGTTCACCGTCGTTCTCGGACTTCCAACTTTTCTTCGGAGTTCGACTATTTGGGTTCTATAACATACACGGGATCGGGCGGTTAATTACCTACAATTAACCTAACTCATCTAATCTTTAAGTTTTCCCGACTACAGTTACTAACTCTTGCAATTCAAACTCATTTACTTAAGTCACTTACTTAAAATTACTTCCTAAGCTTGTTTATGCTCTTAATGACCATTAAACATCATTAATCAAGTCTTAATTACCTTATAATATCATTACTAACCAAGTTCCCACCTTAAAATGGCTTTAAAACAATTTCTGTGAAGATTTTAGAGTGGTCCGGGTTTGTGTCCGGGGTTATAAACCCAGACCAAGCCTTTGGAAAATACTCGGGTGTAATTTTAGAGTGGTCCGGGTTTGTGTACCGATTCATAAACCCGGACCAATACACGAGATAAGTTTTGCCTACATTTTGGGGTGGTCCGGGTTTGTGTACCGGATTGTAAACCCGGACCACTCCTTCCGTATACCTTTTTGTTACGTTTTTAGCTTGGTCCGGTTTTGTACCATTGTAAACTCGGACCAAGTGCAGTAATGCTCAATTTTGACAGTTTTGACTCTATTTCAACTTCAATCTTTTACCAACTTCTTCCCTAATCTTCTTACATATAATCTTGCATATTTTAACACTAATTAGACACTCTAAACTACCCTAATTCAATCATCAAATTCATCACTCAACCTCTGATAATTTTACACACTTTTCACTGTTAGTTTTCTTCCTTAAGTTGCTGCTACAGATTTTTGTTTTCTTCCTTTCTCTAAGTCAATGGTTATTCATCTAGCACTACCAAGTTAAGCAACTTACATTACTTGATTTCTAGTACTACTCAACTACACAACTTCCTCCTAATACAAACCAAGGTGATAACTACTTCAATTCAATCCTTAAACACACCTAGACCAACCTAGGTTCTTTCCTAACAATTACACTATCAAGTCCCTTAGTTTCTAGACAAAATTTGACAGAGGTTCCCTACATTTCTAAGCATTCTCACCACATTATTTTACTCATTCAACTCAGTTCTACATCCCTGTTTATTCAAGACATTAAATAACACTATTTCCAGCACATTAACAATTTAACTTGCTAGGCCTCAAGGCCTTTGATCATTACTCAAATGACACTAAAATACTCAAATCCTTACTCACCATCACAATAGTCTAACCATTGTTACAACAATGTACTTATTCATACACAAAACATTAAATTCTGTTCAAGGGTAATTTCATTACCTTGAAGTTTGTAACACCCCCGATTAACCAAACAGTAGTCCGAACGATGTGCCAAACGATGATCCAACGAGTCTAAACAGGAGTCACAGTTCCAACCGGGTGTCACAGACGCCAACCACCCACGTGGTTGGCACAACAACACTATCAATACTAAGCTGCGGTCTGAATGACTGGAATTAAAACCATAACCTAATCCAAGTACAAACGGGAAATACAAATCAAGTACCGAGAGTCTACACCATAAGTTCTTACTTAAATTACACAAACCGAAACATACAACCAGGGTTTAGTGTTACATAATCTCAACCCATACATTAAAACATACTACATAATAGTCTTGCCCATATGGACCACCACTATGGTAGTCACCCTGTCTACTCTCCGTCTGCTTCCAGTTTCATACCTGTAAAAATAAAGGACTCAGCAAAACTATGCTGAGTATGAACGTGTGTAGCCCGCATGTTGCCGGGCCACATGACTACTTGGTCGAATATGATTAAGTTCAATTTGCATGCTATAATAAAACAGTAACACACAGCATACAACGACAACATAGTAACTCACAACATGTTGGGCATAGAGATAACATCAAGCACCTCAAGCATGTAAAACAAGTAGAGCTTACAAAGAATTGAATAATGATGATCCTCACAGTGGGATCATTCAACGTTGAGTGTTTTCATCTCTTTTTCTTTGTTTCCATCATGTGTACTTCTCTTTCTCTTTCTTTGCACCCGGTCTGGGGATGTAGGTTGGTTCCCGTGACCATATAGTATGGGTGCCCATCTTTCTTTGCTTCTTTATAGATTAATTGTGAGTTCTTTTGTTACCGCACGTTGGAGGACGTCTCCTCCATAGCTAGTCCCCCATTCCCGACGTCATGCGTCGAGAAAGCGGAGTCGCCTCTAGACTCCAGGATAAGCTCCACCAATTTGTCACTCCCCCCCATTCCCGACACCCAGGGTCAGGAAAGCGGAGTCGCCTCTAGACTCCAGGATGTGCTCCACATAGAAGGGCGAAGGATCTGATGCAGATACCAACTCCCGAGTATTCCATACCGCGCGGCCCAAGATGTCGTCTTCCCGGGTTATCCTCATGTTCCACCAATTGAGATTTGATCCTCATTATTATTCATGAATAGACACCATAGTGGGTGTCATGGTACGTCCTCCATGGTTAGAGAGGAGTTCCCCTTTATAGAATTTTCTTTGTTTTCATAGTTCCCAGTGTTTCATCTCAAATTCCATAAACGCGAAGGGACTAAACTACTGTGTGCGCGCAAATAATATACAACAATGATATAGAAACCATATACACGCTAAGCAAGCAATCCAATTTCATGCTTTAATCTTATGGTCTTTTTCACACAGAGCACACAACAAACAAGCCGTGTAACACGACAACATACGAACCACACATGTCCATACCTTATTCGAAAGTATGTTCTCACACTCGGAGTCCCGGTCGGAGTTCGCTACGGCCCTAGCGTTAATTAAAGCAATGTGTCAGTTTATCATTTCATGTGATGATACTTTATATCGTATGTTATTCCCTAGGTATGTTGTTAAATGCTTAGTTTATGTTACCCTTAGAACTTCACATGCGTTAATTCTAGGCTTATCTTACTCCTAGGACACTCACAACTTGTTTTATACGTTAACTAAGTCCTTTTTCCTTAGTTAATGTTTTAGAGCGTTTTAAGCACTAGTTATGTAACAAGTTTATATAACATAGATATAACTCATCTAATGTGTATTCCCTCCTTAGATAAATAGGTGAGAAATGTTTTAACCCTTGTATAGTGGTAATATAGACTAGAATACCCCTAAACCCATTTATACAGCAGTCCAAAAGTTTTAAAATCTGAAACACAAGTTCCCTTGTAACACCTTATCTAACTTCACCCTTAATATAGTAATTGATGTGTAACTTTCTCCACATGCTTCGTTACCCTAGTTATGTTCATTAGCTATTATTTGAGTTCATTATTAGACTAGGATCACCCTATAACACCCTAGTAACACCGTTATACAGAAGCTCTAACATTAATGAAACTGAAGCACAAGCTACACATTCCCTCTTGGTTCTTGTTGCTAGTTGGTTTAGTTTATGTTTGTTTCTTTCCTGTAGTGTTTACCCAACTAGTTGTGGGTGTTAGCTAGATTATAAGTTCATACATAAGCCATTAAAACCCCCTTATACCTACTGGGTGATAGTTCTACAGAGGTAACACTGTTATGGGAAATCTGAAACATAGCTTAAGTATCTCCTCTTTTTAACCATCGGTTCATTCTCTAATCTGTTTTCCAACGTTCCCCAAGTTGCTTGCCAAGTTAGCTAAGTATATCAGGTAGTCTCAAACTAAAACCCAGCCCAAAAAACTCCATTAATACCTCTGAAAACCCATCATACAGAAGCAAAAAGGCTAAAACTCTGGAAACCAACAACTGTGTATTTCCTTTTCCTTCTGTTTTTCATCAGTTGCTTGATTCCTAAATTCTCAAACGCTTCTGTCAACTTAATTTACCCCTTTAACAATGTTCCTAGTTCATACCTAAGACATCATAGCACTATTAACACCCCAGTAATCTGTTACACAGAAACAGATACAAAAAGGAAATCAGAAAACTAAAAACTGAAAACCATGAAACCAGATGCCTTCTCCTTGATTCTTTTCGGTTTAATCACCATCTAACTCCCAATGTTTTCCTCAACTTACTTACCAGATAGTTAAGTGTACTAGGCCAGTCTCTAATCCTAAGCCAGCTCAAGATATCCAAATAAAAGCCTCTGAAATTTCATGATACAGAAACAGAAACTGAAAGAAAAGACAGAAACCACCAGATGTGAGCTGTTGCATTTACTTACTGTTGTTTTTATTCCCCGATTATTAACATGGCTTCCAATCTCTTCCTAAATTACTAACTCTCGTAGTTTGGTGTATGCTCAAGTTTTAGGTTCCTCACAGCCCCAAAGTAACACAGACCACATCCTTGATAATAATCCTTTTTTTTTGTCACAGAACAGAAACTGATATCTTCTGTTTCCTTCTGTTAATTTGCTTCGATTACCTAGCCTATATCTTAGTTTTCCTTCACTGTTTTAGTTACCTAATTGTGTATTTTATTACAGTTCTAGCTCTAAGACAACCCAAGGCCCTAAGTGAAAGCTACAGAAATCCATCTTTACTGAAACACTGAAAACTGGTATTGATCTTTCCTTCCTCTCTTATTTTCCCTCATTGTTCTTTTTAGGATCGGGTGGCTGACTCAAACCAACTCAAGGTGTGAGTCTGTGAGATGGTTTGACTCAATCGAACTTACACTTGAGACGTAGAAACACTTAGTCGAACTAAGTGCGCGGAAGCAGTTGCTCAAGGTAGTAAAGTAAGAGAGATTTAGAGCTAAATGGATTAACACCCGGAAGGTAGAGGGACTCTGTCGGACTCAGCAGGATACACAATATAAGTTATTTTCTTTCCTGGTTAAAACAAAACAACTTATAATGCCCACTCAGTAGATGAGATCTACTTCGTGGTTTTCACTCACTCACCCAATACAATCTCTGATCAGCTCAATGATAAGTGTAGTGAAAACTAGGTCCTACCTAGAAACTCTATCGATATGCACAAACGAATCTAGTACTTCGCTCTCTCTTTTTCTCTCCTCTCTCTAAAATAGGTAAAGCTTTCTCTATACAAATGCTCTGAATAATTCTCTCTAGAAAGCTGCAATGAGAAACGAAATGACAACTCTCTTATATAGTGGAGCCGGTGAGGGAGTCTGCTTCCGAAATTTCTGCCATCTGAACGTTGTAGTTGCTTAAAATCCGGTCCTAACTTCTTTGTGAACGTTGCTAAGCCTTGGCCCTTAATTTTTGGACAATTACCAATCCATTGGACGACTTGGCAACGTTCAATTATGACTCTCACGTTTGATGTAGCAGACTGACTCTGTCAATTCTAAAATTTCAGGAACCTATGACTCTTTCCTTGAATTTCGGAAGCTGGAGCCATATTTCGGAAGCTGGAGCCAAGTCTTCTGATTAGTGCCATGCTGAGAGAATTTTGGTCCAAGTCTGAGCGTTGATGACCGTTGTAAGTCAATGTAGTTGCTGTACTTGCTCCTTAATTTTCACAACCGACCGAAAGACTCTCTCGAATTATCAGAAAGTCAAGGCTTTGGATTTTGCTCACATTTTGCATGAATTTCGGCCCAAGGATAGTTGATGACTGTTATGGTTTAGTGGACGTTGCTCCTTGAATTTCGTTACTGATTGATGAATTCACATGGATGGACTCTCTCGCTCTTTCGGTAAGGACAGAGACTCATTCGATCTTTCAAGGTTGACGGACTCTGTCTTGTTTTGAGAAGTGTGATTGACTCGTTTGATCTGGTTGACTATCTCAGCAACACCTTCATACTCTAACATTCTTTAACCAGGCTTTCACTTCTACCTAAACATTTCCCCACCTACTAAAAGTTTCATCAGGAGTTTAGGTCCAAAGCTAACCCACAACAACAAAACTACACCCAGAGATGTTAATATGCAGAAAGCACAGATTTTCAGAAACTGAAGTTAATGTATCTTTTCTGTTATCGATCTCTTTGGTTTCTTTTAATTTGATTTCTGGCTTGCTCACTTAGTTTCGGGTTCTATTAACATTTTAACCCCAACAATAGCAGTCACACCCTTGAGAAGTTCATATACAAAAACATATATTTCTTTCAGAAACTGAAACTGATGTATTTCTTCGGTTATTGCTTCTTCTGTTCTTTTATTGTAATGTCTGTTTCTGTTTTCTTTTCTTTTCTGTTTTCTTTTCTTCTTTCACATCCTCACGCATAAGTCCTCAGTCAGGAGCATTTATAAGTTTGTATTTGTACTAGCCACTCAAAACAGGCCCAACACAACCTACCACAATACTGAAATTCTCCTTTACTAAAATGGGGAATTTTAGAAACTAATCCTATTGATATACTCTCTTTGCTTGCTTACAGATTGGTTTCACTCTTTTTCCTAATGGGGCTAGGACTTAGCTAGGCGCATTAGTAATCTATCAGTTTCATCATTAAGTCAGTAGGATTCTGATAACAGTGCTAGAGCTTAATTACACAAAAACAATGTCTTAGAGAGCTATATAACTGAAGTAACAGAACTCAATATGTTGATGTTGTGTTTTTCTTTTTTTTATTGAAGCATTAGTTTAGTAGAGCTCACCAGTGACAGCTTAGTGGCTTTTCCCCTTGTTGGTCTAGGCACGCTACCAGGCTCCTTGTACTTGGGTTATTTAGCACGGCTGAGGGAAGATCTCCTAGATGTTAGGTGTGATTAATCAGAGAAGGTAATGACAGAAGCAAGGGGAGAACTTGTGCAGAAACTTCACCTTTTAGTTAAGTTTCAAGAATAAGTTTTCGCAGCTCCACTCAGGGGTCTTTTTAACACAGCTTATGGGGACTGCATGGGGGGAGTCGAGCATGAAAAAGAAACAAAAGTGTTATTTGTAGATCTTCCAGACAGCATCAACACTACAGGGCAATGGACTTCTAGAAAGCAGTTCTGAAATGCTACCTGAATTGGGTCTCGAATGGGGAATACAGCAGGTGACAGCAGTTGCTTGTTCTTGTTTTGCTCTCTGGTTACTCATCTAACCAGGCATGAACAATTGAGAAAGAAGAAGAAGTTAGGCAGCAGTGGATCTCGGACATGGGGAAACAGAAGAGGAAATGAACTTCAGTTGCACTTACCTTGTGCATCAGGATCCAGAGAGAGTGAGGGTGGTTCCTGCCCATGCAGAAACGGTGTACACCTCAAGAGTGAAGGAGGTGGGCTATGGGTTTAAGAATTAGGCAGTAGTTAAGTCAGTCATTAGTGGTGGCAAGTTCCAATGGGAATTGTTGTGAGAGTTTGTAAAACACAACTCTGATGCTTGGGACTTGGAAAACAAAAACAGACTTTGTCTGTTGACTGAAGCCAAGGTGATGCGATTGGTACCCATGCTCTCTGTTGTAGTTGTCTTCCTGTTTTACGATGCCACAGAGAGTAGCAGTGGAGCATGGAGGTAAATGCTGGGTAATGAATGTTGGTCTCGGGTTACAAGGAACTGTCATGGAGGAAGTGCTTGTCGCCATTAATTTTTTTTTGTTCTTGATTCAAGCGCATAACAGAGGGGATGAGATTGAGCGATTGCTACTGTATGTTTGCAAGGGAATTTGGGAGCCACTCGGATGCGCAAGTTACAAGAGCAGTCATGGGCACTTGAATAAAGAAGGCACTTCTGTCACCTGAGAGTTGGATTCTCTGGTTTCTGTTTTATTTTGTTTGTTTGATCGGGTTCTGAAATAAGGAAGAAGGAGAAGGAAACCGGTACTGCTACAGAGAGTGGGTGTTTGATTCCTTTCTCTGTAGTTATCATGGTTGGCATAATACTAGTTTTGATTCGGTGGTATAAGTTACCGAATTCGAGCATAGCTCAACCGGTTAAAGCATTCGGGGAAGGTACGGGAGGTCTCGGTTCGAACCCCAGCGGGAGTGTCTTTGCTCCCCCTTTTTTTTTAAATCTGTACACATGTTTATTTTTATATATATGCGACTATATATTATATGTGTTATTATTTTTTTTTGTTACGAAGTTATGTGACGTCATTGTTACTTACTCACAACGTTACAATATCGTAACGTTACGTACATGTATTTTCATATAAGTACGTGACTATATTAATATATAACATTGTCACGTGTTCGGACATGTATATATACTAAATCTAATTGTTCGTACGTTATTTTATGTCCAAATTATAGAACGCGTTATGATTCCATGCGTTTAAATGTTCAGGGGTGTTTCAAAGTTTCTTGGTTTCACTTCTTTTCTCTCCTTCTTCTCTTCTTGTTCTTCCTTTTCTTCTTTGTTCTTGTTTTTCTTGTTTCTTGATTTTAAATTGGCCAAGCTACAGCCACATTCCAAGGGATACACAATAAAGCTAGTAAATTTTCTAACTCAAGAATTAAACCCTAACTTACAAGAGAATGTTTAAAGCTCTAAGGAGGCATTACCTTGGAACTTCTAGATGAAGTTTTGGGTAGGAAAATGGCAAAGCTTCAGCTCCTAATTTGAATTCCAAATTCGGCTGAACAAGGAGCAGTAAGGGTTCAACGTGGGTTTTTCATTTTTCAAAGGAAAAGCTGGAAAAAGTAGAACTTTGGGTCCCTTTATTACCTTAGAACAACAAGAAGAAGTTGGAGCTCCAATTGATCACCTTCAAGCTCCAAGGGAAGCTACATCCATGAAGATGGAGTTGGAGATTTTTGATTTTTGAAGGGTGGAAAACGATCTCCAAAATGAGGGGAATTCAACGGTATAAATTTTGTAGCCTTTGGACTTGATTTTGGCTTTCAAAAATGAAGAGAAATGAGGCTTCTGTGAGGGGTTTCTAAATGCCATTACAGAGAGGGAGGAAGAAGAAGGGAGTCTAGAGCAGGGACGAAAACGTGGGGAAATGAGGGAGATGGAAGAGAGGAAATTGTAAAAGTGCTTTTACTTTATAAATTTGTCCTTGTGTGTATAAGAGTAAATAAAGAGAGGAGAGGCTGAGTGAAATCGTCCACACACACTCACATTGGGTTCCAGATTTTTAATTACCAATGGAGAGGCTATTTTGCTCTTATTACAATTTACACCCCACAGGTTCTCGTTTTTTACACTATTCACTAACCGGAACCCATTTTCCGGAATTTTCTCATTTAATTAATTTCAATGGCTCTAAACCTTCACTAATTTTTAATTATTGATGTTTGATTGACTAAAATTATTACGGGTCTATTTAACCCGCTTAAAGTAGTGTTTTCCTGGTTTCCTCGGAAAACGCGCTTTAAGGTTCGTTTGTGTTTTTAATCCGTTTTATGGATCTGTTTTCTTTGGGAATTGTTCCTACATGTTTATTTATGCATAATTAAGCATATAAAATCCTCATTAGCCTAATTAATCACTATTTTTAATTTCGGGGTATTTCAATCTACCCCCTTAAGGAACTTTGCCCTCAAAATTGCTCATGGTTGGTGGATTACTATCTCTACTCATTTGGAAACTCAATTGCCAAAGATCATACAGTACTACCACCTTACAAGGTGTTCACATTCTATACACTACAAGCACCACACAATCCAAGCACAATACATAATTACCATGCAAGCAATTCCACAATACAATTCACACTTCCAATTGTGTCATATACCGTACAATGCAAGTACATTACACATTGTGCAAACATACCAAAATACCATTAGCCCTACATTGTTCCAACAAAGTGTACTATAATACATATATACTATGCAATGCAAAAACAAAATGGCTCTACCCCCCTTAAAAAGGGGTACACCCCGTACACTCTAAGCACTAGACAATCTAGTCTACAAATAGTTGTGGGTACTTCGCCTTCATGGCATCCTCTAATTCCCAAGTTCCTTCCTCGACAATGTGGTTAGACCACAAGACTTTCACCATTCATATAGATTTATGATGAGTGTCTCTAGTCTTGGTATCAAGGATTCTCAATAGAGTCTTGACAAATCTCATCATCGGCTGTAGGGATAGTTGTTCAGGTTCTAATACATGAGAAGGATCAGCTATGTATTTGTTGAGTTGTGATACATGAAAGACATCATGAACACGCCCCAACTCTTCAGGTAATGCTAGTCGGTAAGCCACATCTCCAATCCTCTCAGTAATCGTGTACGGCCCTACAAACTTTGGGCTCAGCTTGCCCTTCTGGCCAAATTGGAACACGCCCTTCATAGGTGAAACACGCAGAAACACTTGATCGCCCACGGCGAACTCAAGGTCGTGTCTCACATCCGCATAGGATTTCTATTTATCTTGGGCTGCTTTCATGTTCGCTTGATTTGCTGAACTTCAGCTTGTACTTGTTCAAGGTACTCCGGTCCAATAATGACCACTTCGCTCGACTCATCCCAACACAACGGGGTACGACAGGGTCTACCATACAAAGCTTGGAATGGCGACATCATGATCGACGCGTGATAACTATTATTATAAGAGAACTCCATCAGATAAAGCTTATCAATCCAGCTCCCCTGAAAGTCTAAGGCACATGCTCTAAGCATGTCCTCGAGTGTCTGGATGGTCCTTTCTGTCTGACTGTCGGTCTGTGGGTGAAACACAGTGCTAAGCTTCAACTCAGTACCCAGTGCTTCCCGTGTCGCTCTCCAGTATCTCAAAAGAAATATGGTATCACGGTCAGTTACAATAGTCTTTGGGACTCCGTGGTGTCGAGTAATCTCCTAGTCGAATAGCTCAGCGAGCTTCACCACCTTCCAGGTGTCCCTCATCGGAATAAAGCGGGCAACCTTGGTGAGGTGATCGACTACTACCCAGATCATGTTGAATCCTCCCCTGGCAGGTGAGAGTCCTACAACAAAATCCATGAAGATATCGTGGAATTTCCACTCCGGAAATGGCATAGATTGTACCATTCCGCCCGGTCTTCGGTGCTCAAATTTCACCTTCTGGCACGTGAGGCACCTCAGAACATACTCAGTCACATCCGATTTCATTCCTGAACACCAGAAGTACCTCTTCATGTCTTTGTACATCTTGGAGGCTCCCGGGTGAACATATAATGTAGAACAATGTGATTCTCGCAGAATGCGATCCCTTAGCCCAGCATTGCTTCGGGGAACGCATAATCTGCCATTCAGCCGGATCAGACCATCTTCATGCAGTTTGAGTCAAGTCTACTTTCGGTTCTTGTACCTCATCAACCAAGCTAGAAGAAGCGAGTAGCGAATGGAGTGAGTGTGCTCAACAACTCATGGCATCAGCTATAACATTTGCCTTCCCTTCTTTATACTGAAGGTCAATGTTGTAATCAGATAGGAATTCCATCCACCTTCTCTGTCTCAGATTCAATTCTTTCTATGTGAAGACATATTGCAGGCTCTTATGATTAGAATAGATGGTGATGCTTACCCCGTATAGATAATGTTGCCATATCTTCAATGCGAAGACAATGGCTCCAAGCTCTAAGTTGTGAGTCGGGTAATTCTCCTCATGTTTCTTCAACTAGCGGGAGGCGTAAGCTACTACCTTGCCATGCTACATGAGTATGCATCCCATGCCCTTACCAGACGCATCACAATAAACCTCGAATCCCTCTGTGCCCTCTAGAAGAGTGGGAACAGGCGCTGAGGACAACAAGTCTTTCAAGCTCTGAAAGGATTTCTTACAGTCGTCAGTCCATACAAATGGTGCATCCTTCTTCATCAATATCGTCATGGGCTTTGCGACTTTAGAAAAGTCTTTCACAAATCTCCGGTAACAACCGGCTAGACCAAGAAAGCTCCGGATGTCGGTAACAGTCTTAGGTCTAGGCCATGATCATACTGCTTCAATTTTTGCCGGATCTACTAAGATATCCACGCTCGAGATGATATGTCCAAGGAATGATACCTGTTCAAGCCAAAACTCGCATTTGGAGAACTTCGCATACAACTGGTTCTCACGTAGTGTCTAAGTACTTTTCTTAGGTGGTTTTCATGCTCTTCCGCTGACTTTGAATACACAAGTATATCATTGATGAAGACTACTACTGAAGTGTCCAACTGATCACTGAACAGACGGTTTATTAGATCCATGAACTTGGTGGTGTGTTTGATAAACCGAATGGCATCACCGTGAATTCGTAGTGGCCATATCTTGTACGGAATGCCGTTTTCTCAATATCTTGCTCTCGGATGGCAATCTGATGATATCCAGATCGGAGGTCAATCTTGGAAAAGACCGAAGCTCCCTTCAACTGATCGAACAAGTCGTCGATGCAGAGGCGGAGGCTACCGTCTTTCTTCTTCATGAAGAGGACCGGTGCTCCCCAAGGTGATACAATCGGGCGTATAAACTCTTTGTTGAGTAGATCATGTAATTGCTCCTTAAGTTCTGTCATTTTGGCTGGTGCCATACGGTATGGTGCCCTAGCAATGGGACCAGTACCAGGTACGAGGTCAATCTCGAACTCTACTGTTCTCGGGGGTGGCATACCGGGAAGTTCCTTTGGGAACACATCGGGAAATTTTGATACGACTAGCACGTCGGTGCTAAATTCTGGATCTCTTCAGATCTTCCACATAGCATAAATATACATTGTGCCCCTTTCTGAGCTCCCGGTACATAGCCTTAGTGGAGATGATCGTAGTCGAAGGCTCTCTAGGCCTCTGGCGGTATAAACAGTAACCCTAGATGGACTCTTGAGCAGCAATCTATGCTCGATGCAGAGGATTCACCCCTTGCGCCGCTCCAGCCAGTTCATCCCGACTATCAGGTCAAATCCCAACCCATTGAATTTGATGAAGGAGATGGGGAATTCTTCACCCTTGATTCGAATTGTGGCAGCTCGGTAATACTTAGTACATTGCACTCGCTCCTTTGACGGAAGCGTAACCATAAAGTCTGGTAGCTCATCTACGTCTAGCCCCAACCTCTTCGTGAATGACGGCGAAACAAAGGTATGAGAGGCGCCGGAGTCGAATAATACAGAGGCATCAATGCCATTTACCGGAAAAGAATCCGTGATAATAATGTCACTCTTATCGGCCTGTGTCTCAGTGAGAATACTTAGGGCGCCTTCCGTACCGAGTCCACAACCTAATGATTCATAAATTTTGTAAGAATCGATGGTATGACGCACATGGAATTTAATAACCAACACTGTTTTTTTTAATAAACCATCCATCATACATGTTGTGTCTCTAATACACATTACTAATGCATTACGTGGTGTTACAAGGTTAATACTTTCTAAAGGTAAGGTTCAGGCGTCCTGGTTTCATGTGTGTGGCATTGATTATTTCAACTTGATCTTCTTGATCCCGTGATACAGCAACCTCGATTCTCCACCCATGATCAAGACATCTCCTAATCTCAATACCATTTTCTCGGTGAGGTCCACACGCTTCTTCTCGCTATATAAAAAATACGGCATCATCACTAATAGACCAAGAAACTACGGGCACTCCTTGTTCAAAAGATTCTGTTGTCTCGTCTTTATCTTGGTGTAAACCAAGTCGTCATTCTTTCTCATAGAAGTTGGCGATACATAAATCTGCTTCAAGTGCAGGGATTGGATCATCTTCACATTGTTGTGCAATTTCTACAGCTTGTGTAACAAGCGTCTGAAATTTGGTGGGTATTGCTGGTGGTGTCGCTCTGTCTTGCGTTCGGGTCTCTTGGTGTGTCTTGGTATAAGGGTTCCAGTACTTTCCCAAGCACATCATCTTCAGCTTCATCTTCACTCCATCGGGGAATTCGGGTGTGTAAAATCGTCCTGGACCCGCTCCTAGCTGGTTGCAATGTTGTATGATGGTAATTTCACTTCGGGTGTCAGGTACCCTTTTAACAAGATCATACCTGGTCGGATAACCTGACACTGCTCCTTGGTGAAGTGGTGAGTGGCGATGTCGGCTTCTTCTTGGTTTGGGTTTGAAGGTATTGGATAACAGATATTAAATTTCCCTAAGGTTGTAAATTTCATCTAGCATGAGTTCTAGGTTTACTAGCTCAATCCATGCTCAAATTCATACTTTAAATATACTCATTCATGCATTCACTCAATCAGGTAATTTAATACTTTAGACATGCTCTTCAAGGATTAAAAGTTAATAGCTAGTACCTAGGCCGGACTTTGTACTGGTCCCATCACGATCAATGATGTGCAAGGCTGGCTGCCTATGCGGTACGCCCTTCTGAGCGCATCGGGACCCCTGTCCCTGTGAGGTCTGCTGGGTCTGAGCATTGCCAGATGCAACCTCCTTGTCTTCTCGCTGCTTGTAGCCCTGATAGTTTCCCTTTGGCTTCGAGTTGTTAGGGCATTCATTCGCACGGTGCCCCGGTTTCTGGCAGTTGTAGTTTCGAATCTCTATACCTTGGCAATCTGTGCCGGGATGATCCTTGTTGCAATGTCAGCAGCATAGTTGGACGTCACTTTGGTTCTTACCATAGCCAGAATTGGAACCTGTAGCTTCGGAGTTAGCAAGGTTCAACATACTACTACTAATTCATATACATACTAGTTTAGTTTCAGATTCTTACCCTTGTAAGGGTGAGATCTCAGTGGTTTCGCTGCCACCGGGGCGGTGTAGGCGAGCGAGCTGCAACGGCTCAGCTGTCTTGCCCTTCTCAGCATGGGCACTGCTATCTCCCGGGGTATTCTTCTGATGCTGCTGGGTATACTTCCCCTTCCTCTTCTTCCATTTCTTACCCTGGTTCTGCTCCTCTGAGCTGGTGTTCTTGTTATTTGCTTTGCTCTTAAGCGTTTGCTCTTCATCCCTCAACTGGCATGTGATCTTGACACGAGATGCAGCGTGATAGCACTCCTGGAGTCACCACGCATTAGCTAATATTCTTTGCATACAAAGATATAGTTCATATAGACTATGGCACTAAGGGTTTAAAACGTTGTTTACCTGAAGTGAGGTAAACCGTGTGTACGCCATGCCATACCGGATGCGATGGCTCAATCCGCCATAGAAGCGGTTGACCAAGACCTGGTCGGTGTACCCAAGGTCGGGTAGCAGTCTGAGGATGGAAGTGAATGTACGGTAGTATTCATCAACCGTCATCTTCTCCGTCATTTTTAGGGCGTCGAGCTCAAGATGCTTCTTGGTCTTGACATGCTCGGGGTAGTATTTGGATCGAAGAAGGGCGGGGAAGGCTTCCCAGTCGAAGGTGGGGTCGGCAACGTGCTCGGCCTTAACGAGCTTCCACCAATTTATAGCCGTGTACTTGAGATAGTACGCAGCTATCCTCACCCTCACTCCAACAGGAGCCTCGAGGGTCTCAAAAGCCGTCTCCATCTCGGAGATATAGGCCTCGAGTTTGGCGGGGTCGTTCTCGCCTCTAAAGCATGGAGATCAAAGGTCGGGACACTTTCTACCCAATTGTTCTCACGGGGTTGAGGTGGTCGGGCTTGCTGTTAGTTTGTGTAGTACTTGCTTGACTACAGTCATTAATTGGGGCAGCAGCTATGCCACAGTGGCGGCGACGATCTCGGCGACCGTCTGTGCACCAGGATCATCACTAGCCTACTCCTCGCGCCCCCGGCCACGACCACGGCCTCTTCCTGACATCTGAACAAGTATGGATTACATTAGATACTCTTGATTCAAGCAATGGTATCGTCTTCTCAGACGTTAAAGGGTTTTCGTATCATTAACGGTTATTCAGGGTTAGGTTTCTACTTCTCCGTTGTAAAACGGTTTGTAATCCTAACTCGGTAATCACTATGCTTGAAATCTAATCATCAGAGCGCAACTGCGCTCTGATACCACTTTTTGTAACACCCCAGCTGCTAATCCTATCGTTATCCTCTAATCGTCTCCATAATTACTCTACTCGCAGTGGAATTCCTACATACTCCCGGCGGGTGATACAACGCCGTTAGCCACCCAATAACTAACAAGGCTCATGCTACTTACTGTCATGGTCTGATGAATAGAATATACCAAACAATAACGATTACTTCCATTACATTCCCAACATTTACTTACATCCTTGGATTACCGAGTACACAAATTCATATCAGATACATCCCATTCTTACAAGCCTAACAAAGGCTATGAGTTTATCACTCTACTCATTCTTACCAAGCTCGCAATTCTAAAATATCCAAAAGGGTGTACCACATGGTACACCGGCTACTCAAAAAGGCTATAAGCCGTGTACAACTCAGTACACCATTATTGTCCTACTGACTACGCAAAAAGTATCCTTCTCGGTCTTAACACGACCATCATTCTTCACGAGTACCTGGAAGAAATAAAAATAGTGCCCCAAGGGGCTCAGCAAAAGCTGGTATGAAATTCGCATACCCCGCGTGCTAACGGGGGTACGCCGACTACTTGGTCGCATACATGGAGTTCATTTATTTTATACATGCATACATGCTATAATGAACAATAGTACATTCACACCATAGTGCATACATACATACAATCCGATACATACAATGGAAGACAATCACAAATCAACCATTCATACTTACCAAGGCACGAGATACACTTCTCAAATTTATCAACCATACTTGTTAGTTACTTACTCAGCCGGGTTAATGGATGTACTTTACTCGTTTACTCGAGATTCTTGACTTACACCAGTCATGGTCTTTACTTGGCCAATTACTCTTCTTACTTTAATACTCAAGTCAAGTCGGTGACCTCCGGGCAGGGACTACGATATCCCACCATCGGGCTTTAGGGTGGCTTACTTCCTAGGGTTGCTACCCATTTAAGGGGTTTGGACCGCAAGAAATAATAGGCCAAAACTCGGAAACAACCTCTCGTATTTCCTCATTCTCACGCGTGGCCAAAGCTATATCGGACTTCTCACATACTCCAATTTACCAATTTACTCAAGGTTAGAAATGTTTCTTAGTTAGGAGTTAATGAGAAATCATTCCTTCCATACTACTGGTTATTACACTTCACGCCAAGGCAACCAACTAATTCATTCAATCATACATTTCATGAATTATACAAACTACAAGTTCAAATACAATCCAGTAAGGAACAATACATTACAAGCACAAGAAAGTGCAATAAACCCAATTCGTGCATTTTATCTTATTTAGGTGATCACACATAACACACAAACACACAAATCAGGTAACCACGGTAGCATACGGGGCATGAGAAAATCATACCGTTCACCGTCGTTCTCGGACTTCCAACTTTTCTTCGGAGTTCGACTATTTGGGTCCTATAACATACACGGGATCGGGCGGTTAATTACCAACAATTAACCTAACTCATCTTATCTTTAAGTTTTCCCGACTACAGTTACTAACTCTTGCAATTCAAACTCATTTACTTAAGTCACTTACTTAAAATTACTTCCTAAGCTTGTTTATGCTCTTAATGACCATTAAACATCATCAATCAAGTCTTAATTACCTTATAATATCATTACTAACCAAGTCCCCACCTTAAAATGGCTTTAAAACAATTTCTGTGAAGATTTTAGAGTGGTCCGGATTTGTGTCCGGGGTTATAAACCCGGACCAAGCCTTTGGAAAAGTCTCGGGTGTAATTTTAGAGTGGTCCGGGTTTGTGTACCGATTCATAAACCCGGACCAATACACGGGATAAGTTTTGCCTACATTTTGGGGTGGTCCGGGTTTGTGTACCGGATTGTAAACCCGGGCCACTCCCGTATACCTTTTTGTTACGTTTTAGCTTGGTCCGGGTTTCTGTACCGGATTGAAAACCCGGACCAAGTGCAGTAATGCTCAATTTTGACAGTTTTGACACTATTTCAACTTCAATCTTTTACCAACTTCTTCCCCAATCTTCCTACATATAATCTTGCATATTTTAACACTAATTAGACACTCTAAACTACCCTAATTCAATCATCAAATTCATCACTCAACCTCTGATAATTTTACACACTTTTCACTGTTAGATTTCTTCCTTAAGTTGCTGCTATAGATTTTTGTTTTCTTCCTTTTTCTAAGTCAATGGTTATCATCTAGCACTACCAAGTTAAGAAACTTACATTACTTGATTTCTAGTTCTACTCAACTACACAACTTCCTCCTAATACAAACCAAGGTGATAACTACTTCAATTCAATCCTTAAACACACCTAGACCAACCTAGGTTCTTTCCTAACAATTCCACTATCAAGTCCCTAAGTTTCTAGAAAAAATTGGCAGAGGTTCAATACATTTCTAAGCATTCTCACCACATTATTTTGCTCATTCAACTCAGTTCTACATCCCTGTTTATTCAAGACATTAAATAACACTATTTTCCAGCACATTAACAATTTAACTAGCTAGGCCTCAAGGCCTTTGATCATTACTCAAATGACACTAAAATACTCAAATCCTTACTCACCATCACAATATTCTAACCATTGTTACAGCAATGTACTTATTCATACACAAAACATTAAAATTATGTTCAAGGGTAATTTCATTACCTTGAAGTTTCTTGGTTTCACTTCTTTTCTCTCCTTCTTCTCTTCTTGTTCTTCCTTTCCTCTTTGTTCTTTTTTTCTTGTTTCTTGATTTTAAATTGGCCAAGCTACAACCACATTCCAAGGGATACACAATAAAGCTAGTAAATTTTCTAACTCAAGAATTAAACCCTAACTTACAAGAGAATGTTTAAAGCTCTAAGGAGGCATTACCTTGGAACTTCTAGATGAAGTTTTGGGTAGGAAAATGGCAAGGCTTCGGCTCCTAATTGAATTCCAAATTTGGCTGAACAAGGAGCAGTAAGGGTTCAACGTGGGTTTTTCATTTTTCAAAGGAAAAGCTGGAAAAAGAAGAACTTTGAGTCCCTTTCTTACCTTAGAACAACAAGAAGAAGATGGAGCTCCAAATGGTACCTTCAAGCTCCAAGGGAAGCTACACATGGAGATGGAGTTGGAGATTTTTTTTTGAAGGTGGAAAACGATCTCCAAAACGAGGGGAATTCAACGGTATAATTTTTGTAGCCTTTGGACTTGATTTTGGCTTTCAAAAATAGAGAAATGAGGCTGCTGTGAGGGGTTTCTAAATCCATTACAGAGAGGGAGGGAGAAGAAGGGAGTCTGGAGCAGGGACAAAATGTGGGGAAATGAGGGAGATGGAAGAGAGAGAAATTGTAAAAGTGCTTTTACTTTATAAATTTGTCCTTTTGTGTATAAGAGTAAATAAAGAGAGGAGAGGCTGAGTGAAACAGTCCACACACACTCACATTGGGTTCCAGATTTTTAATTACCAATGGAGAGGCTATTTTGCTCTTATTACAATTTACACCCCACAAGTTCTCGTTTTTTACACTATTCACTAACCGGAACCGTTTTCCGGAATTTTCTCATTTAATTAATTTAATGGCTCTAAACCTTCACAAATGTTAAATTATAGATGTTTGATTAACTAAAATTATTGAGTCTATTTAACCCGCTTAAAGTCATGTTTTCCCTGTTTCCATGAAAAACGCGCTTTAAGGTTCGTTTGTTGTTTTAATCCGTTTTATGGATCGTTTTCTTCGAATTGTTCCCACATGTTTATTTAGGCATAATTAAGCTTCTAAAATCCTCATTAACCTAATTAACCACTATTTTTAATTTCAGGGTATTTCAATCAAGGAAAATTCCAATGAACTAAGATGGTTCATCAGTCGAAGACTCTACCGCTGAAGTGGCTACTGCCGTGGGTGACCCGCCTTAGATAGGGGTATGGAGCAGAGACATGTCGTTATAACGAGACGATGTCATAGGCATGAGATACTTCTCAACTAACAATATGTGAAACTAGATAGCTGTAACACCCCTACCACTAATCACATCATTATCTCTTAAACTGTCTCAGTCCTCATTACAATTGCAGCGAAAATTCTAATACAACAGAGGGTGAAACAATGCAGTTAGCCACCCACGTGACTAAAAAGGCCTAACTTGATACAGTAATGGTCTGATGGACCGGAATTCCGAGTACTTACAACAATACAATTCTTATTCATTACTACCGAGTCACATAATGCAATCCTCAATTCAACTATACCGAGTTTATCATCTTCTCTATGCTGGTAACACATTCAGACTTACCCTACCAATATATACAAATACAAATGTATCTAAATCAGCTACCCATGCTTAACCAATCCCCGTCCTACTCTCAAACGGTAATTAGCTCCGTTGTACTTGTAAAAGAATGGGTGGCCCCAAAGGGGCTCAGCACCTTTGCTGGTATGGTAGTCGTGCGACCCACTACTTCCGGGTCACACCCAACTAATTGTGTCTAATCTTGCGATTGATTTTATTTAAATCATAACATGAAATGCTGCACACACACAACATGCTCGCATAACACAAGTATTCAAACAATGGATTACATTCACAAGACTAACACATTAATTTGTTAGTTTGCACTATCTTACTCTTAGGCCTTGAGGGTTTCTCCCTCAATAATGCCTCATTATCACTATTCAATGTCTTATCCAATCACTTCGGATGACTTTACTTGTTCTCTTAGTTCTATAGACACCGCAGGTCTCAATCTTGTTTCCTCAATTATTCTTCTCTTAAATAATTCTCAAATCAATTTTCTTAAATAATCCAAAGTCAATTCTCTTGACCTCCGGGCAGAGAGATTCATAATTCTTACCACCGGGCTTTTTGGGTTCTAGTCTTACTCCCCCTGTTTTGACCCAACACCAGGTCTAGCATGGTGGGGCGGTTCAACCAGAACCCGGAACTACTCTCTTAGTTCCACTTTCTTTCACATACGTCCGAATCTCTATCGGACTACTCAAATTCCCAATCACTCCTCTCATCGGAGTCATACACAATTATGTATACTAGTCTAGAAGCATCACTCTCGATGTCATCTAAAACTTAGGGAATTTTCTCGAGTTCTTGTATTCTCAGATTTAAGGGTTGCCCCAACATTTCAAATACTTATACGTTCGGGTCATTTTCTCATACTAGGTCGGATCCTCATATAAGAGGTCGACTATCATCAATAGGGGGTTCAATAGCCCCATACACCTATCTCACATTCTAGTGAGTTAATAAGATTGAATTATTGTTGTTCTTGACAAACCATTAAGAGGTTTACTCATGGTTATTTGGAATTTTCATAATTACCTATTGGAATAGAGTAATAATTGAATAGTTTGGTAAGTAAGTATTTGACGCTTTATGAATTTGGTAAACCGGGTGGAACGTTGAACTTGGTCCTGGCCAGATCAAGGGATACTGGACACAAAATGGGGTTAAGAGGTAATTCAACTTTGGCACTGGCCATGTCAAGGTTGGGTGATCCTTGAAACTACCTAAAACTAGATAAAAAAAAGGGTGTAATTCATTATACATTACATAGTTACTTTGAAAATTACACTAAGCAAGAGAGGTTTTAAGTGGAGTATCATAATATAAGTTGTTATTAGTGTATTTACATGAATTATTATTTCTTAAACAAATAGTTAGTTATAATATAATCAGTGTATTCTGTCACTAACTAACATCTTGATAATCTATTCAATCTGGAATATATAGTCAATTATATTACAACCAAAGAGTAGTATGTTATTCTCTATCTTGAATGGTAACTAACAAACCACGATAAACTTTAGTCTGAAACATTTGACTTTATCATACTATTAAATAACATATAGATATACACCCACCTAACCCTAGGTTGAGAGGTAGTTCATTACACAAAATTATTATTTCTTAAAGATATAGTTAGTTATATTATAAACTATATAGTTCATCATTAACTAATATTTTAATAATCATACATGTTTAATCAATAATACAGAGATCTACACACACCTTCAACCTTTAGCTTAAATGGTAGCTAAGCAACTACAACATCCTCCAACCTGAAATAATCAACATTACCTTGTCTTAGACCATTCAAATTATGTAGATACACATACATACCTAGTACTAGTATAACTCATTAACTTAGTTTGTGCTACAAGATTACTAAGTCGTTTACTCAACCTAATAACTAGATGTTGTTCTAGGATTGAACTACTTACCTAAATCATGGGGTTGAGGACTCCATGAGAGTGAAGTGCCCACACCTATTCACATGATATTTCCCTGTATTCATTCCTTCTATGGGTTATCGTTAGTAGCGGTACGAGGGCGTACCTTAGCTCTTTTAAGGGGAGGGGTAGTGCATACTCTTCCTTCGTCACCTCATCCAGATTATGCCCTATTTGTTTTATTAGTAGAGTGATGGAGAGGTGTATGTATGTACTTGATTTATACGTGGTGTGATTCTTGATTTCTATCTATGAAATATCTTGGTTTGGTTTGATGTTGAGTAATGAAATATCTTGGTTTGGTTTGATGTTGAGTAATCTTGAGTGGAATTTGGAAATGGAAATACATTGTGGGAGAAATTACATTTGGTATGGATTAGAATGGAATTATGTTTGGAATTATTATTGGATGAACATCTTGAAAATTCTCCAACACACCTCAAGCGGTGTGAGTAGCTATTAGTTGGTGTTAAACTTCGAGACGAAGTTTTTTTAAGGGGTAGACTGAAATACCCCATAAATTAATCTAAATTAATTTAGGGGATTTCCTTTATTGAAACCTAAAAAAATACTATTAAAAATAAATTTTTATAAGGTATTATGAATTTAATAATAGATAAGTCAATAAATCTTGGGAAAATTTTGAGACACTCCAATTATATTATAAAGATTTTAGAAATATATGGAACATTGGTTTGGATCATAAAAGTCAATATAAAATCATAGTTGAAATATCCCTAATAATTATAAAAATAATTAAGGTCTAATTATATAAGGCTAACATGTTGCAATAATGGATTAAGTAAATATTTACATGAATTAAGGTTTCAATGAACCTCAATTATATATAAAAAAATAAATACATAGTCTAAAAAGATTTATCAAACGTAACGTGAAATTCTAAATTAAGGGGATAATTTAAAAGGAGTAAATTATACAATAAAAATTGGTGTAACATGTAATATAAACTATTACATGAAATGACACATAGATTATTATGAGGAAGATTGAGAGGTTATTTAATGAGCTAATTTAATTATGAATCTTCTCTAATCCTTTTCATATTACCTTCACTCATGTTACAAAAAAAAATAACAATTAAAATAAATATAACATAAATAATAGCTTCTCTTCTACTCTTTCATTTTCTTTTATTATAAAACTTACATGCTGGCCTCTCTTCTTCATATTCCCCGCATACAATAACTTAATTGACAAACAAATAAATACTTTAGCAATTTATCTTTCACTCACGGTTGAAATCCTCTCCTTTATTTTCTCCTCACATTATGAAATAGATAATACATGTGAGCTCTCATTTTCTTCACTCACTTAACTGACAAAGGAACCTTTCATTCTCTCACATCTCTTCACATTAATTTAACAACCGGTGCTTTCATTCTCTTCACATCAATATTGCAACTCTGCGTGGTGAGAAGATCATACATATCATACATACAGTGCTCTCTCCATTCACTTTCTTCACCCACCGTTACAATCCTAACTCCAGGAAATACCTACATGCCCGCCATTCACATTCTCTTCATTTTCTTCTCATATTTCAAGAAACATACAATTACTTCGATCCCCTTGTTTCAGCACCCCTGAAGTTGTATATCGCTGGAGTCCAGATCTCATGCACCAAATTGAAGGGAGGACCGAAAACATTTCCATTCCTGAACCGCATACACTCCTCTTCATCGCTTTCTTGTACAAGCGCCTTTGCAGCAACAAATCATTGATCTGCTTTTTGCACACCAGACTCTACAGGACTGAAAACAATTCATATCTGCAACCAGTAATATACCCAACCATGTCTTCTTCTTCTCCTCTACTGTTATAACAAAAGAGGTTTTAAATTCTTTTGTTGGGCACCGTGAGAGAACTGAAGGAAAAAAAAAGATAGAGATTAGCAAAAAGAAAATCTTAATCCTAACTAATTAAACAAAGTAATTGGGTTAGGTATTAGTAGCGCTAAAATTCTGGTTCGTGAGTATAGGAATTTTTGGAATAATGTTTTGGGTTAAGAAACAAACTCAAAAGTAAACGAGCAGTAAAAAAAATATACAAATAAAAATGGTTGTATTAACAAGGTATAACAAATTAAGTGGTTTTGAGATTAAGTGGGTAACAAGTCGTTGCGGGTAAATATAAATTGCTATTATTTATGGTGTAAGTTGAGAATTTTATGGTTTGATAAGTGGTTCAAATTTTTAGTGATTGTAGGATTTAAAATTTGTGAAATAGAGTATGGTAAAAGAGAGATTATAGAGAGAGGGATAAATATATAAATATAGGATGACTAAGTTATAAAACGGATGGTTTGTAAAGAAAAATGATGAATTGATAAGTAATAAGTCAGTAATGATAGATTTGATAAAATGCTAATAAGAAAAAAATATTATTAAATGTTTAAATGGGTTGGTAATTTAGGATTTAAAAAAAAAATTGTATGTAGTTGAGTTTATTGGAGAATTAATATTTGAGGTTGGTGGGAGAGATTAAAGGATTACTTAATAATTAGTTATCAAGTAAAGTAGTTAAATGATTAGTTTTTAAAATGTAAAATACACATTTATATTTGAGATTAAGGAAATAAAAGGGATTGAGTAAAAGAAAAGTGGTAGGGAATAGATGATTAAGTGGATAAATTGATTAATAAATTATTTAGTAAACTTTGGTAAGTTAATAATTGATCAATAAATCGCCAAGTTCAATGGCGAATTAGATTGTAAAACGAAAAGAGAATATCTCGGTTAAGAGTCAGTAATTAATTATCAAGTAGTGAAGAAGGTTGATGATTTTAGCATTTAATATAATTATATATGTACATATATAAGCTTAAGAAAATAGGATGAAATGAATAATAAATTAGTAATATGAGAGTAAGGAATTTAGTATTTAAGTTGGTAAATTGAAACCGACTGATTGATAAACGTTAGGAAACTTAGGATATTATCTGGTAGTGTGTTTAATTAAAAATTAATATGGTAAGGGTTAGAATATGGAGGAGATCAATAGATAAAAATACAAAATATATAGATATATGTATAAAGAGAGAAACTTTAGCCTAATAATATAGTTGCATATCATGCTCATAAAGTGACAAATAAGATAATAATAAAAAAACAAATTATTATCACACTCGAAAATTTGAGGAGATAGGAGTTTAAAATGAAGGATGAAATAATACTAATACCTTGGTAAAGATTATCTAGAATAACATTAGTGTATTTCATATATATATAATGATATCGGTATTATATGTCGAGTTTTGGGTTAGTATCAACTATAAGATATTATATATGGAATAACATTTCTATTGTGGTGATTAGTACGTTGGTGGGCTTGTAACAATCAAGGTGTCGGTTAATGATAATATGACCATTTAAACTAATACACCAAGATTATAACGTAGATGATTAAGTGATATACATCCCAGAATAAAACTCTGACTTATTGAATTTATTTAATGACCTTCCCTAATGTATTTTGACTTGGAATTTTAACCATAGATTCCTTATAAACTATAGTTTATTTTCATGTAAATTAATATGGGTTTTAAGTTTTAAACGTAAGTTATAATTTTGTAAGTTCTGAGTATTATGGAATTATTTAGATAATTTAAAAGATATTTTTATGAAATAAAAATTTTATAATATGTCTAAAATGTCATAGTTACTATATCAAATTTGGGAATTTTTAGACAAGGGTAAATGGGTGTAAATATTGTTTATGAATTTTTCATAAGTTATCTTGTAATATATGGTTTTAATGTAACCCAAAATTAAAGTATAGTTGATTAATGAACTTTATAGGTTAGGAAAAATATAATAAGACTAAACTAACATTTAATACAGAATGTTAATAAATATTTTTGGGTATAAACTTTAAGTGAAAAAAACTATATATATACATATATAAAGGAAATAAAATAGTAACTTAGGCTAAATCAAGGAATTGAATTAATCTCCATTTATATTATTTATATAATGTGGTAGTTAATATAGTTAATTGAAACTAAGGGAAATACTTTATTTTATAAACCATATTGGATGTGGATATGTGTAGAAGTTAATAGAGATAATTAAATACATTAAGACTACACAAAAAATGTCTTGAATAAATCCTAATACACACACACACATATATATATATATAAATACATTAACATAAATAAAAGGAATAACATACCTTATAGAAAACATTAGAGTAAAATTTAATACATAGCAATTAAAATATTAAATGTTAATGTGACATCTAAAACCTATGATCAAGAATAAGTAATTGAAATAAAATTAAGTGTACACTTAAGACATACAAATTCAATGGCGTAGATGGTAATGGTGGCCACGGGTCCGGTTCCACCGGTTCCAGTTCTGGTTCCACGGTTCCGGTTCCGAAAAATGTGTGTATTCGTATTCGGAACCGGTCTGGGCGGTTCCGATTCCGGTTCCGGTTCCGGTTTTGAAATCTGGTTCGCTTCGGATTCGGTCAAAAAACCGGTTCCGGCCAGTTCCGGTTCCGGTTTGTGGTTCTGATCGGTTCCGGAGCGGTTCTGGAAAGATTCGATCGACTCCAGTTGCTTCGTTTTAGCTCCGATTCGAGATCCGTTTGAGCGCACACGTTGCTCTTTTCATCCACTTTACTCCTAGATAGGTTATTCTTCAAGTTTATAATCTTAAATTTGTAAGTAACAAAGACTTAGGAATTTTATTGAATTTACAAAAAATAAGGAACAAAGAGAATTTTATTATATGATTCACTGCCTCATTAAAACCTTATTAGGTAAAAAACCCATTGGGAAAACCCTAATAAGGAAAAAGAGTACAACTACTAAGAGGTTACATGATTTCAATTTGCAAGTCTTAAAAAAAAGATTACATGGAAAGAAAGTAATACTAAATTACTAATAAATTCTAAAAATTACAAGATAGAAGTCCTAAGTGGTGTTATCCCCATTCATCTCACCAATCATCATGTTGGCCGATTCCAACGGTAACTTCAACCGGTTCCGGGGCGGTTCCGGTTCTAGTTCCACCAGTTCCAGTTCCGAATCTGACAACGGTTCTAGGCGGTTCCGGTTCCGGTTCCAGGCCCGGTTCGGGCCCGAATCTCAAAACATGTATTCATATTCGGAACCGGCTGAGACGGTTGGTTCCGGTTCCGGTTCCACCGGTTCCCGGCCGGTTCCGGTTCCAATCGGTTCCGGGTAGAACCGCCAGTTCCGGGTAGAAACCGGACTCGATGGCCACATTAGTAGATGGTCAAGTCAAACCTAGAACTAAATCGAGGGTTCATGTTTGAAACCTCGCAAAATCTTTCTTTTTTTTTAGGAAATTTAATCAATCAACGAAAATGTAACGCGGACTCGGGCTATCCTACTGGGCCCAAGTCCATGAACTCCAAAGCCCACATTAAACAATTCAACGGAGTTTAGGCCTCTTCTAGATAAACTCTAAATCTTTCTTGATTTAAATGAAATGGGCCTAATGAAAGATTTAATTAACAAGATCTAGCCCAGATCCTTATGAGAGAGTAATTCTAAATCAGAAACTATAAACCAGTAAGAATAATAGACATTTAGCTTTATGAGATCCTTTGCTAATCAGTACTTGGAACGCCTTAATTATAGGTTGTTAGTGGGAGTTCGCACCTTCAAGTTGGTTACTGCTACTGCTCCTACCAGGTACGATTTCTCGTACTCAGAGACTTTGCTAACAGACTTTATGGAATGTTTTGGAAAACGCTAACTGAGCTTGAATGGTTGTGTGACTAACTCAGCTTGTATGACTAACTGAGCCTTGAATGTGAAACTTACATGGTTATTGGTTCCTTCTATTTGGTTGTCTCACTAGACATTAACTGCCTAGGGTTTACACTTCTGCACTCTGTAGGACTGAGTGTTTTGGTATTGCTCTGGTGCAGTTAGTGTTCTAGTGGGAATCACTAGTAGAAAAAAGATTTTAAATGACGCACTTTAAACCACGGTTAATCACGTAACCGTCATTTAAAAACTTTATACCACGGTTATTATCATAACCGTCACATAAAGTGTCGGCGGGAGATTTTATACCACGGTTCCACGCAAAACCGTCGTATATAGCGTGACGTGATGCATTTTATACCACGGTTCTGACGGAACCGCCATATATAGTTTGACGCGTTGTATTATATACCACGGTTCTGGGTGGAACCGTCATATATACTTTGACGCGTTGTATTTTAAACCACGGTTTTGTGACAACCATCATTTTTAGTCATGTTTAAACAACTTTAAATGACGGTTTCTTGGTAGAACCGTGGTATATAGTCTAAGAGGGAATTCAAATTTTCGGCGAAAATTAACGCGGGTCTTTCTCTTTCTTCTATTAGATATATTTCTCCCTGTTTACAACCAACACTATCAAACAAGTCGAACATCCTCTCTAGCTAGCCTCAACTCTTCTTCTCTTCAACTCCTTTTTTTTGGCAACCCACCGGCGAACATGGAGCGCGCCTCTTCTTCAACTTCGCAACCCACCGGCGAACTGGAAAACAAGGAACACATGCGCCTCTTCTTCATGCTCTGCGCCTCTTCTTCATGCTCTGCGCCTCTTCTTCACGGTAATTAATTTTTGCGAACAAGGAACAAATGCTCTGCGGCTCTTCTTCATGCTCTGCGCCTCCTCTTCACGGTAATTTTTGCGAACAAGAAACACATGCTCTGTGCCTTGAAGAAGGAACACATGCTCGTCGTCGAACAAATGCTCTGCGGCTCTTCTTCATGCTCTGCGCCTTGAACAAGGAACACATGCTCGCCGACGAACACGGCGATTGAAGGCGGCGCTAAATCGCCGGCGATTTTAGAAAAAAAAAGACTATAAACCACGGTTTTATGAATAACCGTGGTTTATTTGTTGATTTTATAAATTATATACCACGGTTTTACACAATAACCGTCATTAATACTCACTTTATACCACGGTTCGGGCTTTTAACCGTGGTATAAAGTCAATGATCTCACGGGAGAAAGGGGTCTTAAACGACGGTCAAAACGAACCGTGGTTTATAACCTCGATTTTAAACGACGATTCTTAACCGTGGTTTATAGTCATTTTCAAATATACGACGCGAGTATTAACCACGGTTTGTAACCGTGGTATATAGGCAAAATAACCGTCATTAAAAATATTTTTCCACTAGTGAATATGGAAAAGGACAATCTTGGTAATTCTTCCTTTGACTCTGGATATTGTTCCATCCATGAGCTGAATCTTTTGTTGTGACGTGCGCGCATTTTCAATGGTAACTGTGAGGGGCTGTATATCCCCTGTCCTAAAAGGACGTACTTGGCGGTGGGGGGCATTGCTCCCAATTGGTTTTATTCCACTCTTGAGTTGTTGGTTCTTGGATATATATCTTTCCATTCCTAGTCCTTGTGACTACTTGGGTCTTTCTACTCCTAACTGGAATTGGTTCTAACTTGAGCATTGGATGTTCACTAACTCATGGTGTGGTTTTTGGATTGACTAACTTTACCTTTGTATTATTTATCTTTATCCTTAACTTGTTATCTTTGACTTGGTGATTTTAAAGAGCCTTGTTTCCCTGTTTTACTTTCAAGAGTTTGATTTCAAGTTACTGTTTATTTTGAAGAGTTATGTTTTAAATATTGTTTTGGAGAATTGTACCAGTTCCATTCCAGGGAACTGACTCACCCCTCCCGGGGTGGGTTGCTTGGCTTCATCTTGCAGGTACGAATTGTTTATACAGGTGGCCACGAAGAGCATAAGTGATTGGGATGGGAATTAGGAATTGTTGAGAGTTATTTTGTTTTACGTTCAGTTTTGTTTACGTTGTTTTCTTGAGCTCAGACCGTAACTTAGGTAATTGTAATGGTTGTAATTGGTGAGGTTGGTACCGGGTGTTTGGAACCCGATGGTCTGTAATCGCCTTAGTATTTTAGTTCCGCTATAAATACGTTAAATAGGGGTGTTACAACCCCCCTGTGTGTATAACTCTCGGCCATTTTTTAACCCTGGTCCGGGACTTTGTCCTGGACTTAAGTCCCGGACCAACACTCCAGTATTACTCTCGGGGCATTTTAATATGTGGTTCGGTACTTTACCCTTAACCTAGGTCCTGGACCATAGCAGTAATCTGTCAAATTTGACAGTTTTCAATCTCTATTCAACCTCAATTCATACCCAATCTTTTTCTTGAAATACCCTAAACCTAAGTATGATAAGTAAACATCAATGTATGATGTAATAAGGCAAAAAAATGCCTTAGAAAGATTGGTAGACAATTTAAACCAAAGAAAACACAAGAAAATACCATAAAGTCAATTTAAGCAAATACTTGCTCTAGACTTGGTGTAAGTTTGAGTAGGACCCAAAGGTCATTCTTAGACCTTATTAACATGCTAATGGACATGTTAAAACAATTACCAAAGAAAACCAAGCTCAAAAACAAGTTAAAACACAAATTGTGCTTTAAGGACTCTTAAAGCACATTTTTGAAAAATTGTCTTAGAAATGGGTTTTGAGTGGCTAAATGCTCATGATTATACCTTAATCAACATGTGTACTACTTAGCATCACATTAGGAAGCCTAAATCAATGAGAAACCAAAATTTTCACAAATTTGTGGACTAATTATAAATAGTACCCAAATAGTACCCAAAATAAGTCAAATGACTTTCTTAAGTGGTCAATGGTCAAAAAACAGCTAAATATCTAAGGGAATGAGAGGGGCCGGTTTTTGATAGGGCGAGTCATCACCAAGGCCAGCACATTAGGAAAGAAAGGGGAAAGAAGAAAAACAATGACTGTTTACCTTTTTAAAAACAAATATCTTCTTATACCTCTTCTCTCTCCTCTCTTCTTCATTTCACTCCTTCCCCACCGTTTTCTTCTTCTCCTCTCTGCTCCAAAACCGTCCAAGCTACAGCCATGGCTTCTACACCTTCATTTGCTTGCCAAATCCAACACTAAACTCCAAATCCAAAACAAAACACATATTTCTCTTAGTTAAGTCAAGGGCTTCAAAGTTCTCTTTTCAAAATCCCAAAACCAGAAGTTGGACTCCATTGAAGGAGCTCCATTTGAAGAGGAAAATTCATATTCAAGAGCTAGTTTACACTCTCTTTGAGTTAAGGTGAGAAAAAGCTTGAAAAATCATTTTTTTTTCCACCCATTTTTGTTAATGCCGAGAATTGCCACTTAAGATGGCTTGTTTTACTCCTTGTTCTAGCCTTGATTAATTCTTTAAAAGACTAGAGGAGGTCTTGCCTTGATTCTTTATCCAAGTCCATTCCAAATTCCTAAGGTAAACATCCACTTTTGTGCATTAAGCACTCCTTTGCACTTAAGAGTAAATTCCATGAGTCTAAGTATAATCCTTAGCACTCATTACATTATTTGAATGTTGATTAGAAGTTTAGCAAGGGAGGAAACCACCTTTGCCAAAAATCAAACAAAAAACAAAGAAGGAAAGGAGAAAGGAAAAGGCTTGAAACATAAGGTAAATTGTTTGCCTTAATGTAATTTAGTGCCTTAAGGAAATGGTTTTTATATAAATACCAAACTTAGCCTAGAGATTACATTACAATATGGTTTATGTAACCTAGGGAAAGGAATATGAACGAGCTTAAGAACTTGTGAACTTGTGACTAAGGAGCCAATGGAAAATGAGTTAGTAAATAAGTATAAGGTGGATTATAAGAGCATTTATAATTGCTATGATATTGAGTGTTGTTTAATTGCAGGTTGAAATCTATTTATGTGGTAAATTCAGTGTTAAGTTATGTCATTTAAGGGCCTAAGAGCCATGTCATTTAAGAGCTTTAGTGCTATGCAATTTAAGATTATTGCACCATATTGTGTTTATTATGAATGGTTTGGATTGGGTGAGAAAATATGATAAGGAAAGGGCTTGATGTGTGTGTGTGTGTGTGTGTGTTGATTAGAGGAGAAAAACTATGCATTTGGACATGACAATATACTAGAGAGGCTATGTAAAAATTTGAGTAGAAAACAAAGTGTTTTAGTGGTTGTTGTGAGTTTTTATGACCTAGGTCGTACTAGGAGTCATTAGGAGTTAAATTGGTGGAAGTGAAGGAATCAAGGTGATCTTGAGATTTAGAAAGACCTAGAGTTGTCTAGGATGAATTAGAGGTTAGGTAAGTGTATTAAACACACCAAAATCATGGTATGAAGAATGTTAAGACTTGAGCAAAAATCTGGAGGAAATGATGTATAATGTCTTATGGTGATTTAGGTATGAACTAGAGAATATAACATTGAGAATTTTGGGTAGCTTGTGTAAGGAGATAAAGATGCTAGTAGTGAATTAATAAGTGTATAGCTTGGATGGTAATGAGTGGACTTGGGTGATGGAGGTGAAAGTTATAAGAGAATGTAGTAACTTGTCAAGGAAATGATTAGGAATGGATAAGAGTGTATAACCATGTTAATGGTGAGTAAATTGAGTAAAGGATATGGAAATGTCTAAGAAGGATGTAAATTGAGTAAAGGAGATGGAAATGTCTAAGAAGGATATAGCATGGTCAAGGTAAATGAAGAACAATGTTAAGGCGTTAAGAGGATGACAAGAAATGCATAGGTATGTACAAGTTTAGGAATGATGAGTAGTAAGTGTAAAGGAGAGGAAGTTGTGCATGAAGATGCAATATGACCTTGAGAATCTTGAGAAGTTTGAGTTAAGTAGATGAGGATGATTGATAATGCATTAGGTGTGGTCAAAGTGGTTCTAAGGAAACATTTGGGAAAGTTAAGATTATAAGCAAAATGTATATTTTGGAAGTTAGAGAAGCTAAGTGCAAGTGTTAGGAATTTTGTAAGAAATTGAGTAAAAGATCAAGGAGATAATTGATGGATTGATAAATGAGTTAAGGATGTTAAGAGCTTGATTAAGAGTTTTTTAAGGTGGTTAAACATGTTAGAAAACATGTGGAAATGATTAGGAAAAGATTGGGTGAGAATTGAGGTGAATTTGGAGTTCAAAATTAGTAGATAAACACTTTGAAAAATAGGTTCTGTCTCGAACTATCCCAAGGAACTGCCCCACTAGGGAGGTCCAGTTGAAACCGAATGCTTCTGTCCCGGACCGCCCCAGGGGACCTCTCCAGGGTTGGGGCGGTCCAGTCTAAAAAAAAGAAAGAAAAGAAAGGGTGGCATTAGTAGTCCACCATTAGGAGGGTAATGATGATTAGAAGGATAAGCATATAAGGACTTAAGAAATTAAGAGAAGTAAAGTGACTTAAGTGGTTAAGATTAAAACTATAAGGACTTAGTAATAATTAGTGGGTAAACCTTAGTGGCTAAATAAGTTAGGTTGATTGAAAGTAATTAACAACCTAAATTGAATGAATGTTTAAGGACTTGAAAATTGGGACTCGGAAGGAGAATAGGCAACCGAAACAATCGATGGTGAACGGTATGGTTTTCTTGTAGCCTGCTTGCTAACGAGGTGTCCCTCGGCTTGTGTGCTAATTGTTTAAATGTTTCGACTAAACAAGATAAGGCATGCAACCGGAATATTGTGTTTGTTGTGTGATTGTGATGCACTAACACAACTTATCCTTGAGAGCTTACAAACTACGATTAGTAAATGATTGTGTGAGAAAATGGAACACTCCCTAATATTCGTTTGTTAATAACCGAAAGAGGTTTAACTAACAAACATAGTCTTCAAGACTTCTACTAACTGGGACTTGGGGGGGAGGAATCCGGAATGGTGCCGGGCATGCATGTTATTGGTAGGTTGTTGGTACCTATAGTTGGTCCAACTTCCTTTGAGGCTTGTCTTCGGACTTGTTGCCTAGAGTCGATGATTGACTCAGCCACCTTGGATTACGGTTCAAGGTGGGAGGCAAGATTAAGATGGTGCGGTGGGATCACCTAAATCCCAAATTAAAGATAAGTTATTTATTTAACCAATGGAGTTAATACCTCATTGGCTAGGGTTACTTTTGACCCGACAAAGATAAACATTGAGTTAAGATACAACCAATTCTAATTAAAGAACGGTTGGTATGATGAGACTGAGATAAGACTTGAGATGAGATAAGACTTGGATTGAGAATAAGGAAATCATAACTTAAGGAGTTAAAAGATTAACTCACTTACTTAAGGAACGCTTTTAAGTCGTTCATTGTGCTTGAACTATAATTGTTCATATGTGGTGTGGTGTTTATTGTACTTCTTATTTTTGTTGTATTAATAATCAACCGCATGCTATCGACAAGTAGTCATCGTAGCCCCGTTAGCTTGGGGGCTATAAGAGAATCGTACCAGCGAAGGTGCTGAGCCCCTAGAGGCATCCATATTTATTTTGCAAGTGAATGACAGAAGATGACCGTCCTGAGAGTAAGATCGGGTAGAAGTACTTCTGGTTGTTTTCCTTTTTGTTACACGAGTTGTGCATGTACACTCGTTTAGTAAATGGCATGAGATGTAGTATGGTGTATTAGGATGTGAGATACTTGTGTTTAGAATATGTATTTGGTTAAGATTTAGTATACACTAATGTTCGGTATATTCGGGTCCATCAGACCGTAGCTAGATCTTGGAGTATTTAGTATGCCTAGTTAGTCACGTGGGTGAGTAACGACGGTAACACCAATTGTTGTAAGAATCCCGCTGCAATGTTGATATATGTAAATGGAGGTTTATGAGATAAGTATGGCTATATGAGTTGGGGTGTTACATTCCTAATCTTTCCACATGTTTCCAAACATGTTATAACACCTTAAACACTCATTAAACCTTCCAAAATTATTGGTCAAACTCATCATTCAATCCTTGTTAAATTCTACAAGTTTTCACTCACAAATTATGCACTTTGCACACTAGTGCACTACCACACTTCCATGACAGTTTGTATCTTGCACCCCACCATTACCAATTCACTTGTTGACCATAACCGTTCATTCCTAGTCATTTACATTTCCAATAATCAAGTCCATCCTTCCTTTCAAGGTCATACACACTAGTTCTTTCTTAGAAATTCTAGGATGCCTTAACATCACATTTGCTACAGATTTTTGCTTAACTTAACTCAATCCTTCAACTAACATCTCAAGGTGCTTAACTAATCCAATTGGTCTCTCCAAACACCTAGTTCACCTTAAGTAGCATCAACTCATCAAGTCACCTAAATCTCTTAGGTTTCTACCGAAATTTCATCATAGTTCCTCTACAATCCTAGCATACCCAAATTTCATTATCTTCATCACCTAAGCCAAAATATCCACAATTTAGTACAAGCTAACCAAATCCTTAATGGATTCTACCAGCACACAAACCTCATCCAAATCTCATCAATCACAATATAGTGCACTAAACTTAAATGCTTGGCTCTTAGGCCCTTGAAGCAAACAACAATCCACAATTGCACTACGAGGATCACAATTCTCTCTTAAGTCAACCAAATACATTTCTAGCATATATTTGGTTCTTTCTTTCAATTACCTATCCCAAAATTTCTAGAACATTTAAGATAGATATCAAGGTAGATTGTTTACCTTCGGTTCTCAAGTTCTCTTTCTTACCTTTCTTCTTTCTCTTCTCCATTTCTCTTGACTCAAAATCTGCCAAGGGGGCAATGTAATTGCCAAGTTCCAACCCACATTCAATAAGGGAAATGAGACTAAGTAAAAACACTTAACTCATTGATTAAATTAAAGATGCAAGGAAGTGCTTAAAGCACTAAAGTTGGGCATTACCTTGGAAGCCCTAGAATCGATTTTTTCCATGAACCAAAGGAGAGCTCCAGCTAGACTTTGGAGGCTTGAACAAATGCTCACACAAGGAGAAAACAAGGCACTTTAGGCAACCAAAACCGGCTGAACAAGGGAATGGAATAAATATTGGATTTTTGTGATTTTTCTTACCTTGAATGAAAGGGGAGATGAACTAGCTCCAGAAAATTTGATTTCTCCTTCAAATGGGGCTATACCCATGGTGGTAAACTTCAAGCTTTTGAGATTTTGAAAAGAGGGAAAGAAAGCTCTTGATGAGGAGAGCACATATATGTATTTTGTTTTTGATTTGGAGCTTTGATGTAGCTTGGGCAAGCAAGGAAAGGTGGGGAAGCCATTGAAGGGCTGCAAAAATCACACCAGTAGAAGAGAGGAGGAGGGAGACGGCTGGGAGGAAGAAGAAATGAAAGAGAGGAGGGAAATGTGAGGAGAGAGAGGGAAAAAGGTAATTATGTACCTTTTTACTTTTTCACTTTTGTCTTCCTTCCTCTTCAATTAATAAGCTAGTTATTTACTTGAGAGAGGAGAGTGCTGAACACTCTAAAAACCGGCCCCCTATAATTAGTGAGGGAGGGGTGTTTTTGTCTTTTCATAAGAAACGCTCGTTAAATTTCCCGGTTTGGCACTATTCACTAACCGGGCCCGTTTTTTGGATTTTTCTCGTGCCTTCAATTTTAATGGTTCTTAAACCTTCATTAATATTTAATTATAGTTATATGATCAACTGTAATTTTTACAAGTCCATTAAACTCTTTAAAGTCACATCTTCGGGTTTTCTCAAAAAACGTGATTTAGGACTTCGTTAACATTTTTAATCCACTATCCGGATTCATTTCTTTCTGGAATTGTTCCTATATGTTATTTAGGCATAATTAAGCCCTAGGAATCCATCTAGGACCCTAGTAAAGGTCATATACCTACTATAGTTGCTTAACGCACGTTTTTACGTTTTGTGCCTTTTAAGCGTTTTCTCTTTTCTTTTGGTTTTACTTTCTTCACCAAAGTTCTTTAGGCATTATTTAGCCTCTAAACATCATGTTAGAATAATTAATCACCATATTTAAGTCTGGGGTATTTCAATCTACCCCCCTTAAAGAACTTTGCCCTCAAAGTTGGTGAATCTAATATTGTTAGTCACATAGGCATCCTATGCTAAGGTCATAATCTCTATATAACCTTACAGACTCGACAAGTCCGTCTTGATGTATACTACACTTCCATCCAGCATGTCACTACATGCATAACAATCAAAAATACTCTTTTTCCTTCTCTCCACGGGGTCAATCCGAAGACAAGAAGGCACAACAGTCCTCTCCCATATGGAGTGATTCCTCAGGTACCAATCACATTGAACACTTACGCTTTCTGGTTCACGGCCATTTCATGACTAATGGGCACTTACTCTCTCTGGCCTACAATTCCTTTGGTTCCGATCAAAACATTTGCACATCTAGATATCCTCGGGCACTCTAGGTTACTCTCGACACAAGACTTCTCTATGTCCCGTTGCCCTTGGAAAAAAACAAAACACACACTGCCACCGTCCTACCGGTCAACTTAGGACCGTTGCTCGTCCAGTGCAGTGGTTTCAAAACTAATCATCACTCCCACCATTCTCCCGGTCATCAAGACCGAGCCTGCAGGTAAGTGGTAGTGGTTTCAAAACCAGTCCTTGTTTCAAGTTAGAAGGAAAATCTATTGCAAATACCATTTGGGAATTCTTTTTGAAAACTCAATACAACTCCAAATCCGCTTTATGTTAACTGCATCTTTTCTTGGCGTGATTACTTGTGGCCACTTATAGGGAGCTTCAGGAATCATCCAACCCTGATGTGATCAGCATCAGTGTTGAACTATCATTCCACCCCAATTTATGTTCGGCTTCCCTTAATTGCTAGCAAATCAAGTTCCACCTCCCACTTCAATTTCAAACAATCAAATAGTCAATCATTTTCCATTTTCTATCTTTTAATCTTTCTAGTCATAATCACAGAGAAATACATTTTCAATCAATTATCACTCAACTCATCACTTATTACTCATTTCATCAATTATTCTCAATTTTATCTCCAAATACTTTACCTAGGGAATTCAGTACTTATGGGACTCATTTAATCAATCATTCTCAATTTACTTCAAAGCAATTTACCTAGGGAACTCAATTCCTACTAGGTTCTTCATCGGTTTCATACCGATTCATACTTCATCATATCTCATAGACATCGGTTTCATACCGACTCATAGCTCATACTATTACCATGTCTAATCTCAAATAGACATATACTATCGGGGTTTAATTCTCCAGGAGTTTCTTTACTCTTTTCCACTTGTATTCTCACACTGGAGTTACAAAATATTTAAGTTTATATCAATGGTATTCACATCTTTTGTGCGCAATTACCATAATTACACTGTGAATGATACATATGTTTATGTAACATACATACCAATCATTAAAATAAATTCTTTTGTGTTATACACATCGTAGTTTACGTACTTAATACGTGAAACATATGCTAAGCGTCTTTTCGCTCTACCCCCCTTAAAAGGGATTACGCCCATGTAATCTACCATATGTCATCATTGGACATTGGTCTAAGGCATTCAACCGTCATGGTGTTTTAGCTTCCATGTGTTCTATTATACAATGTTCTTTGGTCAAAGGGTATTAACCATATTGACAGTTTAGTCCCTGCACCAAGAATTCTCATTGGAGTTTGTTTAACTCATAACCGGGTTCAGTTCTAGTCTATCAAGCTTCAAGGCATTGATAATTAGCCATTCGCTCGTATTCACTAGGTACATTAACCTTATAATTTTGGCTCACTAGCTTCTGCTGCGCGACCTGATAACTTTAGAGCTTAATTCGCCCTTTTTGTTATTCTTAATGTATTGTACATCTGCCTTTTACCCCTTTTCTCTTGGGAACAAGGTCACTCAAGCGATGTGTGGTATCTCGAACTGTACGCGAACTCATTGTGTTATCGATTTTCTATCTAGTTCTATGGAACTTGCTGTGCATATCGCTGCTTACCTCTGTGGTTACTCCGTTGGTTTTTCTGACTTATTGTTGGTTGAGGTCAAGCTACTACGTAATGTGTAGTGCTTCCTCTGTTGATAATGGCTTCTGAATTACGCCCACTTATTTGGTTCTGTGCAAGCATTCTTTTATTTGCACGACCTAGCATTTCTATGCATCGGTCCTTACAACATTCACAAGTTTCTTACTTATTTATTCCGGTGGGATTCATTCGTTGTGATTGTTTGTATGTTCAACACTCTTTGTGCTTCTATGGCCCATGGTCGCACGATTTATTTCTATGATTCGCTTAACTGGCTTGCGCCATGTTTGTTGGTGTGTGATCAAGCCTTCTGTATCTAGTACGGGTTGGTTATTTAACCATTGGGTACTCTTATCCCAAAGCTTATTGCTTCATTTATCAAGTTGATCCACTAGGTATACTGTAGGATCGAATGGCTGGCTCAAACCAACTCAAGGTGTGAGTCTGTGAGATGGTTTAACTCAATTGAAGTAAGAAGACAAAAGTATTTAGAATGTAAAGACACTTAGTTGAACTTTAATGTGCGGAAGCGATTCTCTTTGAAGTTAAGGTGTAACACGGACTCAGTGGAACTTATTTGGAACAACACGGAAAAGCTTGACGGACTCCAGGAATCTTAACGAGATACACAAATAAGTTCTTTTATTTTCTGGCCAAAATAAAACAACTTACAATGCCCACTCCGTAGATAAATCTACTTTGTGGTTTCTCACTCACTTACCCTATACAATATCTAATCATTTTGATGACAAGTGTAGTGAAACTAGGATCTTCCTAGAGAGGGTCTGTCTAGAAGCTCAAATAGAATGTAGTACTAATTCTCTCTCTAAAACTCTTACAATCTCTATCTCTGAAAAAACGTAAATAAAAACTAATTATTACAAGCCTATTTATATTATCTCTAAGTGCAACGGCTAGAGGAGTCAGTTCCGAGTTTCTCGCAACCAACTTACAGGACGCGTGCTGAGTAACTTCGCGTCAGTCTTAGGCCGTAATCTTCAGAGTCAGCTGAAGCAGTCTTGTGACCGTGGGTGTGTTAGCGCATTGACGCTTTCGTTCCTTAATTATCACAACGACATGATCGAGTCCTTCATGCTTCTTTAGTTGTGCGGACTCTGTTGTATTTCGGCACGGATCTCGTTCTTTGGGTTTTGTCATAGACGAGTGACTCCATCGAGACGATTGACTATCTCAACGACACCTTCGTGTTCCAATAGTTTCCTCCTTGTTGCTGATGATAGAAAACCTCTGTGAATCCCGATTAAGTCAATCCTGAAAAAGATAGAAACACAATGAACTTGGGGAACCGACCCTGTCGAAGTTCCCCCTTAATCGAAGCATATAAATGTCTCAAAGTCAAGAGACTCCATTGTGGTTCCCCCTTAATCGTTGAGAGACTCCAGACAGATAGTAGCATAATAAGAAGACAGATTGTAAGCATAGCAGTAATGAGGATGGTCAAGAAGGCAGATAATCACGTATCCGCACAGTCCAGCAGTAAAAACTTAAAATAAATTCAAAACACAAAAGAGTTGCCCGTACACCAGGCGGGATTCACCGCTTCCCCCTTTTGCTTTCATCAGAGGGAAGTCGTATCAGTCACACCAAGTTAGTCACAGAATTCATGAACAATCCATAAACAGTGTTTAGAACTTAAAAAAGACCTAAGTTCTAGCACCACACACACACTGGGTAATATATGGGTCGGGGATAGGGTTAATTGAGGCTTGAAGGTCAAAGAGTCTGTCCTGTATCGAAGCCACAGCCATCTCGAGCCCAGTTAGTCTCTCCAGCATCTTTGAGTTGCTCTGGGCCAACTCTCCCGCCTGAGTAATGATTTGGTCGATCTTCTTCATGAGTTGAATGAGTTTATTTGGATCGGCCGTCTCTTATTGAGTGGAGGGCGCAGGCGTGACTGGAGTGCTCGGTGGAGGCAGCAACTGGGATTCGTCGATCGAGGTGAGCCTGTTGAGATATTGGAGATTTATGGTGTTGATCTCCCTGATGGACTTCATCGTCAATTGCTCCAACGGTACCTGAAAGTATTTAAATACCCTGGGGAGCCAAAAGACATATCCTAAGGAGTGCTTAGGAGTATCGACGGAGTAGGCCATATGATTGAGAATTAAATAGGCCATATCGAGAGGGGGACGGTGCAGGATGCAGTACATGATTGACAAATCAAGGGAGTTGATTAGTTGGTTACCTTCCTTTCGGGGAACAATATTTTTAATGACTAGAATGTGAAGGAGTTGGTGGAGAATTGAAAGATCGCCCCTTGATATTGGAGATCCTCCTTTTCTTGTGAAGGAGAAAAAATGATAGATTTTTGTGTGTGGGACTCCGAGGATTTCAGGAAGGACTCCTTTTTCATAAATTTTAAACCAGTGTGAGGGACTCCTAGGATTTCAGACAATTTTGAAAGATCAAAGAAAATGATAGTGGATTTTACGAAAGACTGGGCCACACCATTTCTAATAACAAGAATTTGATAAAAATCAATAGACTCCTGCAAGAACCACTCTGAAACCTCCGAAAACAGATGTGTCCAACCCTGTGCCTCTAGCATATTAACAAGTCGCCAAGATGAGTAGAGAGTGCCCAGGTGAAATTAAGAAATTTACCCTTGACAAGATTGTCCTCAGAACGACCGAAGAGCATGTAGCTTTGCGCGAATGGGTCGATCTTGGAAATGCGATGTGTGGCTT
>JAIOTZ010002518.1:0-16056 GCA_023374045.1 Limonium bicolor
TTCAAATGCTGGTTGCTCAGTTCTTCCACAAGAGAAAAGTGAGTACTTGGCTCTGAAACTGAGAGATGCTTGTTCATGTTATTGAACCCTTCCAATAAGATGCTAGTTTGATCAACAAGCTTAGCTCATTGCTGAACTTGTTATAGTAGGCTCATATCATTTGCCTATAGTTTTCCTCCCACCAGGAATATTGGAGCAATTTGACGGTGAAAATAGTGGAGAAATTGCTTATCGAGATGTATGTTTGTATAAGAGGATAAGATGGAACATATGCATCTCAATATAACCGTAGATTATGCATCTGGAAGCTCAAGGACGTGACATCTGCATCTCAACAATGTCTGATTTGCTTCTAATTTCAATGCAGGTACCCCATTTTGGAAGCTGTTGTTGAAACAGTTTGATGATTTGCTTGTCAAGATTTTAATTGCTGCGGCTTTTATTTCTCTTCTTTTGGCTTTTGTCTATGGAGAAACAGGCTTAACAGCATTTCTGAAGCCCTCGGTAAGAGATTGTATCTCTGCGTTAGACTGTGAATATCACGTACATGGATGCCCTAAAGTCTTTACAGCATCTGGAGATGATATTTAGTTAATGTTTCACTTGTTCACTTTAGTAAACATAATCAAATTTGCAGGTTATCCTGATGATACTGGCTGCAAACGCAGCTGTTGGTGTGATTACAGAAACGAATGCTGAAAAGGCTATAGAGGTGACTCATTTAGTCTGAAGTTTAATCTTCCTTTTACAACAAAATATCCATCATAAAGAACATTTACATACTGCTTGTAAACCATTATATTTATTAACTTTATAAAATTCTGATGACTGTGTAAGCTGTAACTTGAACTCAGGATGTGAACTGCTTAATCTTGTCTATCATAATTTCAATCTATCACAATCGAATGCATCAACTCCAGATTATCTGAAACCTAAACTAACCCCCGGACCATTTGGACTTCCTATCCCCCCTATTTATACAATAAAGTACACATGTAACGCATGAAAGACACACTCTCCTCATATTAAATAACCTTGGTGTCTCACTCTGTATGTTTGCGTTTTGGGTGCTTTATTTCTTTTATCATTGTAACCATACCCTTGACTCTCCCGTTCTCTGTAGGAGTTACGAGCATACCAAGCTGATATTGCAACAGTTCTACGTAATGGTAGATCAAATTTCTACCCTATTCACCTATTTTAACCACTTTCAGTGTATTATGACATGTAAATATTTGGTTGTTCATGCCTTGGTAACTTGTCTTTCAGGTTGCTTTTCAATACTTCCAGCCACTGATCTTGTACCTGGAGATTGTTGAAGTTTGTGGGTATGAAAGTTTGTGCTGTATGAATCGTGGAGTTTGCTGTATGAATTTGATTTAATTTCCTCTTAATATATGAAACGTGTAGTGGGCTGCAAAGTTCCAGCTGACATGAGAATGGTCGAGTTGTTGAGTGATCAGCTTCGTGTTGATCAAGCAATTCTTACAGGTGATTTGAGTGCTATTTTGCACTGCACTTTTTATATATTTGAATTCCCTAATGATTGTGTTGAATAGGTATTCTTTAACTAAAGTCGTCATTTTACTTCATGGTTAATCTTATTGGTATTTTGTAGTAAATGTCAGTTTCTCTCGTTAAATTGCTTTTGATGTACTCACAGATTTAAAAGTTTCCTGTCTGATCAATGTTTAACTGATTGACAGGCGAGAGCTGCTCGGTACAAAAGGTAGTTGATCGTACTCTGACTGTAAATGCTGTGTACCAAGACAAGACAAACATACTTTTCTCGGTAATCATCCTATTAGTGAATATAATGTGTTGCAATGGGCCAACCTTTTTCTAGTTTGTCTACAAGGAAGTTATTATATCTATAAGAGTTGAACACTCTATTATTTTTGAAGGATTCTGGTATATAATCAATCATCTTTATCCCTGAGTATCTAACTTTTAATCACTGGGTGCAACTTTCATTTTGGGTAGATAGTATCATAAAAGTGTATTCAGATCTCTTCTTTTAGGTGTATGTCTGTCAGCTGTTTCTGCTTTTTGTCCAATTGATGTCATCAATACCAATCACCAGGGTACAGTTGTGGTGGCTGGTCGTGCAAGGGCTGTTGTGACTGGAGTTGGCTCTAATACTGCCATGGGAAGCATACGTGATTCGATGCTAAATACTGAAGATGTATGGTAGCTGCAAAAAGTTGCTCCATTGTCTTTTCAATGCTTTGACACATTAGTGCTTGAGATGGCATGCATAAGAAAGTTGTCGAGTTACTATTGGTTGCAGGAAGTGACTCCATTGAAGAAGAAGTTGGATGAATTTGGTACCTTCTTGGCCAAGGTAATGCAGCTATTCTGTCCCTCTTGATTCGATCTTGACTTCTATAATGAACATATTGAGATTCATTCTTCTTGTACCTCAAATTTTTGCTCCATAACTCTTCGAAAGATAATTGTTGTCTATGTTCCATCTTACCAAAAAGAGTTATTTTAGTTAATGAGCATAAAGAATTGGATGAATCAAAATGGTAAAATCTTTCCCGTTTCAAGGTAAGCCAGCACTTACATGCATTATAATGATCCCATTGTTCTCTAGGTCATAGCAGGTATCTGTGTGCTGGTGTGGGTTGTGAACATTGGACACTTCAGAGATCTTATTTGTTGCACAATATGATTCTCTCCAATTTATACGCATGAAACTCTTGAAACTTAAAATCTGATGAGCCAGAAAAATCACGTACAGTATGTTGATACCCACGTGATACAGGACAAACTAATTCTTTTTAAGATGCAGAAAATACTGGGTAGGTAACTCAATTATCAGCACCACCTATTCTATGCTTTGATCATCTTCTCCCTTTGTTCATTCATTCATCAGGAAAGCTTCATCATTATCTTTTTAAGTTTTTTCACACAACAGGTAACAACCTCTTGGACGGATCAACCTATATATGGCTGTCTTCATTCAGTGTTGGTAAGAATTTCAACCTTCACGGGCCCAGATAAGGGAAGTTGATAATCTATCTTCCGTTGTGGAAACATCATGATTATTTACATGTCGTCAAATATAGATTTTTGTCTTATAACAATGCAGAAGGTTTTTTGCTTATCATATTGTGAAAAACTATTTGTAGAAATCTGACATGATTTTCAAACTAAATGAAATGGCTGATGAGGTGCTTGGTTAACTTGCTAGTTTTACGCCACTGCTTTGCTTGTGATACCTTCTCAAATTTATAGGCCAAGTATATTTCAATATGCACTGTTACTTAATGTTGTATCCATCTGTACGCCAAGCTTGATTTCCATGTTTTTGTTTGCTTTAAGACTTTATCAGCCACTAGTTTTAATTGTAGTGTTTGCAGAACTAGCCAAGGACGATTCACCACTAAAGGTATGTATCTGACCCCTGTTGTAGTATCCATCTGTGCGCTGCTCATTACTACTTTTTTTACAAGATTGCAAATTTGAGATTTATTCTTCAATAAACTCACAAGGAATCAGTGAAAAATGTGGCAAATGGATGATGCGTACTTAATTATGTTGTTTCATTTGATGTATTTAGCTTCTGAAATGAAGGTATTTAATGTCCGTTTAAAACTGTTGTTACAAGGAATGTTGTAGGCATATTTTAGCAGTTTTTGGCTTTTTTGTGTTCTACAAGGTAGAGTTTGAGCAGTGTTTAAGCATATTCATTCTAGAGCTTATAGTCAGAATTATGGTTATTGAGCTTGATTTTGCTGCAGTTACATGGTAATATATTGGCACTTCAATGAGCAGTTTCATGGAATATATGTGCATGTTAGTAAAAACAAATTTCTGTTGCTGCTGTTGAAGACGAGGAACTAGAAGAAGGGAAGGAAAAAAAGTGTTGGAACAAGTTCATTATAAGTTGAAGCATTTAACACATGTATATGCTAATGAACTAATAGAATTTGGTATTCTGTTTTGTAGTACTTTTGCGGGTACAACGGCCGAGCATACAAGCAAGACGAGATAGATGTTATTCGAGAGCAGTGGGCATCATATGTTCAAATGCAGTTAGATTCAGACTTTAAGTAGATTTTGCTACACATGGTGCTATTTTCCATGACTAGAGTAGAATGAGGATGTACAGAATCATGTTCTATGTGGGTAATGTTGCTAAACAGAGTTGATGCTATGAATGTTGCTAAACAGATTAGGAACAATGGATGTTGCTATGTTGATTCAGAATTATGAATGTTGTTATGTTGATTTGGAACTATAAGTGTTGTTATGTGGGTTTGTGAATGTTATTGTGAGCATATGAATGCATTTATTAACAGGTGACAAATAGATGAATATCATAGCAGTTGTTTAAGACAACTGGTAACATAACAGTTGTGTATGGTAAAAAAACTTCTAAAAGGACCAAAGACAACTGTTAAAGAACAGTTGTTGAAAGATAGGAAAATTTGTTTTAAAATGTGTCAAACACAACTGTTATCTAACAGTTGTAAAAAAAAGGAAAATCTGGAAAAAAAAAGTATCAAAGACAACTGTTAAAAACAGTTGTGATTGGTGTCGAAAGTGAGAAATAAGTAAGGCCTATTACAACTGTTATTAACAGTCCTCTTATGTATATCTACTACAACCGTTAATAACAGTTGTAGTAGGTACATTAATAGTAGTTAATTGGCGCCATAAGACAACTGTTATTTAACAGTTGTCTTATGTCAAGTATACCTAAGACAACTGGTTCTGTTACAACTGTTAATAACAGTTGTCTTTGGCTTTTTTAACAGTTGTCAATAGCATTTTTTTGTAGTAGTGTTAGAGTAAATGATGGGTCACAATAAGTTTACCATATTCTTTAACTCGGCTAGTGATATGAGGAACATATCAGCTCAAGGACCGTGGCATTTCCATAATAGACTCCTGACTACTATGAATATTGATCCAACCATCCACATATCTGAGCACGATCCTAGTAAGGTCAAGGTTTGGGTTGGCATTCATAATCTGCCAATGATGTATTTCAACAGAGCTTCAACAATCATCTTAGGTAACAAGATAGGAAATTTTGTGAGTTGCGCTGATAGACTTAACCCATTGTCTTCCAAAGTGCTAAGAGTCAGAGTTGAGATCGATGTCCAGGACCCCCTTTGTCGGATATTAGTAATCAAAGATGGTCCCAAAGAAAGATGTTGTAGACTTTCTTATGATAACCTCCCCAACTTTTGCTTCAGATGCGGTCGTATGGATCACATGCTTATCGAGTGTAGTACAAAAGATGCTTTTAAGGATGTACCCCTCCGGTATGGAGCCTGGTTAAGAACTGAGTTTGCTGGGTCTGCATCTGCTTTATCTGAAGACGTTCTTATCAACCAGAATCTCCAACTTCTCAAGGAAGCTGACAACGAGAATGGAGTTAAAACCCTTAATTTTAAGGAAGATGCAGTAGGAGACAAAGGAAAAGAAATTGTCATTGTACCAGTTTCTACTGAGTTATCTCAAGAAGTTAATACAGTTTCAGTTCTAGGAAACATTCCCAGTCTATCAGAGTTGGCTGTTTTGAGTAATCATAATCAAATAGACAGTTTGGTTAGTTCTGATCAGGAAAACGTATTAATTCCTAAGAGCACTGGAATAGAAGACTTGTCCAACCTCCTTTTCTCTGAAGAGTTTTCTCCAGTTGATAATGCCCTGAAGAAACAAGTGTCTGTTGAATTGTTGTCTCAGAAATTTCCATCAGCAGTACCAGATGTTCCTCCTGGTTTTAAGCCTTTGGTCAGTGGAGAAGCCAGCAAAAGAGATTTCTATCAAGCTTTTGATTGGAGTTCTGCCATAGAAACCTTCAGTGCTTCAATACCAAAAAAACCAAAAGGTTCGTCCTCAGATCAGTCAGATATAAACAAGTCCATATCCCAAATTATGCAAGAGGCAGCTTCAGTTGGTAGGAAAAAACACAGTCTTATTCAGATCAGCAAAGAAGACCAGCTCTCGATTAACAAAAGTCTTCAGAGAGATGGAAAAGGAATAGCCTTTAAGTCTGGCTCTAAAGATAATCTCTCACTCTCAAGATAAAAAAGAGGAAAAGCTGTTCTCTTAAGTCTCTGGAGGTTACTTCTTCAGGCATTGAAGAATTAATCAAGGACTCTCAAGAGAATACTTGCCCTCAGTCTCAGGCAGACCTTGCGCAGCAGCAAGGCTGCCAAGGCAAATGACTTGCCTAAGTTATAACTGCCGAGGTTTGGGTCGACCTCAGGCAGTTATGTGGGTAAGGGATCTGATTAGATCTAAGTCCCCCGATATTGTCTTTCTTATGGAGACCCATCGTTCTGTGGAGGAAATGTTTCTGATTTGTAAAAAGTTTCCAGGTTACGAGTTCTTTTCTTGTTCTAGTTCGGGCAGTAGTGGCGGATTAACTCTTTTTTGGAAAGCAGAAATCAATATCTATATCAAGAATTCTTCTAAGCACCATATTGATGCTGCTGTTATCTTTCCTGGAGGATTAAACTTCAACTTCACTGGTTTTTACGGGTGGCCTGATTGGAGAATCAAGTACCTTTCTTGGGATTTGATAAAAGTTTTAAGATCTCAGGTGGTTTTACCGTGGGTTATAGTTGGAGACTTCAACCAGATTATGTGGAATTCTGAGAAATCTGGTGGCAGGCTTAGAAAAGATCAGGATATGAGATTATTCAGAGATTCTGTAGACTGGTGTGATCTTCACGACGCTGGTTTTTTTGGTGAGTTTGGTACTTTTACTAATAAACAGTTTGATGGTGATCTGTCTATTAGTAGACTTGACAGAGCCCTATTGTGCAGTAAAGCTCTTTCCATGTTTCCTTCCCTTTCTGTTGAGCATATGCCGTGGGATTCTTCTGATCACAGACCTCTTCTGATCAGATTTTTTGGACAACAAAGGAAATATAAGTATCTGTTCAGATTCGAGTCTGTTTGGATCAAAGAAGAGAATGTTTTGGTATAGTTTCAAGATTTGGGGCAGAAATTGTAATAATCTTGATCTGAAAATTAAAGATTGTGCTATAGCTTTGTCCAAATGGAAAGGATGGTCTCTTGGTAAAATTCAGTGGAAACTTAAACAGAAGAAGCTTGAACTCTCTTCCCTCAATCAAGGACATTACTCTGTTGGAGCAGAATCTAACAGAAAAAGACTTCGAGTGGATATTGAACTTCTCTCCTTTAGCATCGAAGCTTGGTGGAAACAAAGATCTAGACAACAGTGGATATCTGAGGGAGACAGAAATACCAGTTTCTTCCATTCCAGAGCCTCGGCTAGAAAGAAAAGAAATTCCATTTTCGGTTTGATTAATCAGAATGGAGAAATGTCTTATGATTGGTCCAGCATTGAATTCATAGCTAGGACTATTTCCAATCTTTATTTAAGAGTTCTAATACTGTTACAGATCCTAGGTTTGTTGATGCAGTCAGAGACAGACTCTCTCCAGCTCATGTAGCTTCTTTGCTGATCCCTTATTCAGCTTCTGACATTGCTACAGCTATGAAAGACCTTAGTGGTGACAAGTCTCCTGGTCCTGACGGCTTCAACGGCAATTTCTTCAAATCCTATTGGCATGTTGTGGGGGATCAAGTCACGTCTACTGCTCTATCCATTCTTCAAGGTAATCCTATCTCTGATTTCACAAATCAGTTTTATATTACTTTGATCCCTAAGGTTAAGGGTGCGGTGGACATCAGAAACTTTAGACCTATAGCTTTATGCAATTTCACTTATAAAATAGTTGCTAAAGTCTTGGCTAATAGAGTTAAAAGTTTCCTCCCAGACATCATCTCTTCTAATCAATCAGGTTTCGTTAAAAATAGGCTCATCACCGACAATATAATCATCTCAGGAGAAATCATGCATTTTCTGTCTAGAAGTCAGGCAGTTAAACATGGTATTTTGCTCTTAAAATGGACTTGAGTAAAGCCTACGATAGATTAGAATGGAAATTCTTAGAGGATATTTTATCAGCCATGGGCTTTCCTGATATGTGGCTTAGACCGGTCATCAACTGCATTTCCTCCACTAGATGCTCAGTTATGATTAATGGAGTTCCTGGCTCTTATTTTTCTCCCTCTAGAGGTATCCGCCAGGGAGATCCACTTTCCTCCTTTCTGTTTATCCTTGCTCAAGAGGCTTTCTCCAGTGTGTTGAATAATGCTGACCTTAGGGGAGAGTACAAAGGTATTAAACTATCTAGACAGAGTCCTAGTATCAGCCATCTTGCCTTTGCAGACGATTTATTGGTGTGTGGTAAAATATCTGTTGATAATGCCCTCTTCCTTCAAGATACTCTCAACTCCTTCTTAGCTTCTTCAGGCCACGAGATCAACAGACAGAAATCAGAGATTCTGTTCAGTAGAAGAGCTTCATCTCATTCTAAGTCTCAGTTTTGCAATTGCTGGGGTTATGAGGAAACTTTCAATTTTGAGAAATACCTAGGCTTACCCTGGTTCTGGAAGAAATAAGAAACAGATCTTCAATTACCTCATCGAGACTATTCAAAGGAAAGTTACAAGTTGGGGCAACCCTATGTCCCAGGCTGCTAGGACTGTTTTAGTCTCTAGTGTCCTTCAGGCGATACCAGCTTATACTATGTCCATCTTTCTCCTTCCTAAAAGCATCAACGACAAGATAAATTCTCTTCTTGCTTCCTTTTGGTGGGGAGGGAATTTAAACAAAAAAAGTATTCATTGGAAGAAGTGGCATGAGGTTTGTAAAAGCAAAGACTTAGGTGGAGTGGGATTCAGATCCTCGAGAGAATTCAATCTTGCCCTACTTGCTAAACAGCTTTGGCTTTTCCTCTCAGATCCTAATTCTCTAGTTGCTAAGATTGTCAAGAGTATATATTTCCCACACTCTGACTTGCTCCAGGCGAAGAAGAGAAGTACAGACAGCCCTATATGGAAATCTTTAGTCTCAGCTCTTGACCTGTTAAAGTCAGGGATTAGAAAGGATATAGGTAATGGAAAAGATACTCTTTTTTGGACAGACCCCTGGATTCCTAGACCAAACTCCTTTAAGTTTTATTCCCCGACTCCTGCTTCCAATGTTTCACATACTATCAGTCACTACTTCGATAATGACAGTGGAGATTGGAACTGGTCCCTTCTTCAACAGCATCTGTGGGATATAGATCTTGAATTGGTCAGGAAAGTAAAAATCAACTTGCAGAATACAGATCGATGGATCTGGCATCAGTCAAAAGATGGTATTTTCTCTGTTAAATCAGCCTATTTAGCTATCACTGCTAAAGAAGCTCTTGTCCCTTCTTCCAGCTCGGTTAATCAGGTTTTAGATAACAGAATCAAGAAAAGTCATTGCAGTCCTAGAGTTAAGCTTCTCTTCTGGAAATTTAAACATAATATTGTAGCTTGTGTAGCGAACCTTGCCAGAAGACTAGGAGGTTCTCCTCTTTGCTGTTTCTGCGGATTGATTGATGACATGTTTCATACGTTCTTTGGTTGTATTATGGTTAAACATCTGTGGAAAGACATCTTAATCTTTCCAAGTAATCTGAGTCCCGAAGAAAAAGATGTCCAAGAGTACATTTTTTCTGATGTCAAAAACTGGTCCAGTGAAAAACTTGACACAGTTATCAACACCATGTGGATTGTTTACGATGCCAAAAATTCGGCAAGACATAACCCTCTCCATTCATGGATGGCCCTGATTGAAGCTAACCAAGCTTTTGTTGCAGCTCATAAAATCTCTTCTGATAAGTCTACTGCTTATTCTATCACTAAGTATGTTTGGTGTCCTCCTTTGCAGAACTCACTAAAAATCAATTGTGGAGTTAAGATCAAGCGCGGTAGTGTTTTGATCTTGGCTGGATCCATTAGACAGCATGATGGTGGTATTCTGTTTGCCTTTAACAAAAAAATGAAAGCTTCCTGCAGTTTGATAGGAGCTGAGATTCAAGGAATGGTGTTCGCTTTGAAATGGTGTGTGGAAGAAGGGCATCACAATGTCGAGATTGATGTTTGCAACCCAGATATCTACAAGTTCCTGAAGTACAAGAGAAACCTCGGGTCTTCAAACAGCAGCAATATTTGTGGGAACAACTTGTTTGTCTCTCTGATCTTTGTAACTTAAACAAGATCATTCTAGATAACTCCGGTTGTAATTTTCCGGTTACTTTGATTTCTCACATGTTTAATAGTCGATTATGTTTAAGTGTTGGGTAGGAGAAAACATTCCCTACTCTATTTCTAAGTCCTGTACTTTTGATGTGGATGATCCACCTTTTGAATGAAATCGTAGATCCAATGTTATGATAAAAAAAAGAGTTCAATTCCAGTTTTACTTTTTTCTTAATTAATTATTCATAAATCAAAGAGTTCAAGTCCAGTTTTACTTCTTCCAAATTAATTACATATTATTAAAACCTTTACTTTTCTCAAAGATTTAATTGATATTATTATTCTAGTCTTCCATTAGCTTAACGGTGTTTCCTTCTTCTTGAATTAATATTCCATCTTTATCTCTTTCTTTTCAAATATATATTTAAATCTCTTCCTTGGGATAATTATGCATCTTTATTATCTCTTACAACAACCAATTAATTTTCTTTTCCATTTTATTTCAAATTAGAAAATTATTATTTCTTTATTTTCTAACGGGTCATTTGCTAGAAGTCTGACTTCTTCTCCCGATCGTTCTCAACATTAATTATTTATTATACCCCAAAGTAATTACAACACTAATTATTTGAATCTTCTTCCAAAATTATTTACATTAATAATTATTTCCTTCTTTCTTTTAGAAGTAATTACGATCTATCTAATTTATATCAATTCACTCTTTCCTTAATTTATTCTATTTAAATCACGATCTTTCCCATCACCCCTTCATCCTCAACACGCCGTCATTACGTTCCTTCTCTCTTAAACTCTCAAACTCACGCTCATTCTTCTGCTATTGTCAAACCTCTTCCCTGGTTCCAAATAGAATTATAACGGGTAAAGTCTACTACTTAGATGGTATATTAATTTATTTGGTTGAGATTGATGGTTCCTGATTGTGGGTTATTATAATCTAGACACCGGTGTCGACGGTGAACACTACTGGTGATTGCGTTGAATTGTCTTCCTAAGTCAAGGGAACGATCAAGTAAATTCTGTGCTCATTGTTGGTTTATGACGTAAATTTTATTTCTGTCACAAACGGTGTTTTGGGAAACTTTACTGATGATTTGGAAAACTGAGATTGTGTTTTCTTCACCTGGTGCAATGTTGTGGAATTCTGGAAATTGGAATGGATTTTGTTTTGGGAGTTCTTCACTGGAATTTAATTGCTTTGGGGTTCTTGGTGCTCCCTAATTCACCATGTTGGAGTTCTTGGTGCTCCCTGACTCACCATGTTGGTACTCTGGACCGTGACCATGAATTATTTACACCGATTCATATATTTTTGCGCTACATACAATGACTGCAGTTAAGCTCTATGATTTACTCTATGGACTGATGATTCATAGGGGGTGTGCACACTTAAGGACTTAGGGTGAGGTGGATTTGATATTTCAGTCCGTTTGTGACTGTTTGGATTATATTGTGGTTAATTCCTGTTGAAGACTCCTCTATTGATTTTATGTTCGTGTTACTAGAAAGTGGATTCGGATTATGGTTACCAATTTTATATGCTTCTGTTTGCTCAATAAACCAAATTGATTTCAAAATGTATTTTATGTAATGAGATGGAATTTACTCAGTTTCATTGATTTGCGGGATCCCTTCATGCTTTTGTATGTTGTTTTCTGATCGCAGGTACTGAGTGCTGATTTGGGGATGGGAACGCGCTATCATCTAGTTTAGGGAAATTGGAATCGTTAATGAGACAATGATTTGGAATACAATTAATTTGTTTTACTATGTTTACTTTACCATTGTTGGATTGAAACTTGGAGCTTACGTGTAACCCCCAACCACCACCGTACACTTAACATCAATCTGCAGTGGAAATCTCAACTCATCACATTACTTAATTCAATGGTGTTTCACGCCGTTAACCACCCACGTGGCTAACAAGGCTAATACATATACATTTGTATCGGTCTGATGGACTAGATTCCCGAGCAACTACACAATACAATCCTCATTCCATTTTCAACATTTATTATATACATACATTCCCACTGTACCGACTATTTACAAACTAGTGCCGATAACAATTTCGGTCTTACTACGCTTACAATGCTTACGCCATTTAATGGCTACTCATGTATAAACATCTACCCCGTCCTACTCCGAACGGCTTCCAGCCCCTTGTACCTGAAATAGAAAAGGAGAGAAAGGGTGGCCCCCAAGGGGCTCAGCACCTTTGCTGGTATGGTAATCCCGCAGCCCACATGCTACCGGGCCACGCACAACTAATTGTCGTCTTAGCATGCAGTTGATTATATTTAAATCATGCATACAAGCCATAACATACAACACATAGCATTTCGCCTCAATGGGCTCAACCTATAACCAACACATCCACACTTAACCAACCATTCAATGATTCCTTAAACCCTAGAGTGGCTCTCCTCTAAAACGGAGCTACTTCCTTAACGAACGACATGTACCCATTAATCGGGTTATCCTTAACGCCTCTTGTCACAAACTGGGATTCATTTCCATGATCCACACACTCCATATCCTACAACATATCTCATTCCTCACATAACAAAACAACAAAAACCTTTTTGTTTCATCGTACACATGACACATCACAATCATTTTAAACACCTGACGTATACTTATCGTAGCATAGCAAGGGAATTTGCATAGCGCAACACCAATACATAACACCGTAAATCGGTTCTCACAAGGAACCTTCCACCATAGTTAGTATACTAGTGAGCCTAGAGATTATTACCAATCCCATGTTAAGCTCGTTACCAACCTCGTTACCGTCCGGTTATATAGAACGGTTAACTTATACCCAAGGTGTGTCGGATATAGTAATCCCAAGCACACCGAAATAACATTCGTATGCCCCTGTGGCCCGACGTGAGTCAGTAACTAGCTTTGGATAAGCTAAGGGAAGGTAGAAACCAAATTGGAATACCACCTATACATACACCAAGAGAGCCGAACCGGATATGATATCGACTCCCGTCCATCACACGCGTGGCCGGAACAACCGGACTCCTCACCCCCCATTAGTACTTATACACTTATAAATAAGTAGTTAGAGATCCTTATGGAGCCTACCACATCACAACACCATACGGTATCATAACCGAGTTAAGCACACAAGGGAGGTTCACACACTTGCATGCAACAACAATATCCAACTAACTCACACATAGCCGTGGTTAGCACGATCCCAAGGTTTGGGCCGTCAACTCCGAATACCGATCACTCATTTGTTCCTAGTTTTGGTTAGCTAAGGTTTAACACATATTTGAGGTTAAATGGTATCGGAGGCCAAATTCGCCACATAAATGAATTACTATAAACTCATTACATGTTTTAATCTTACAAGGTGGCAAACACTCGTAAAACACATTGGCATACTGTGAGCCTCGATTTTAAAACCCTATCCTATGTTGAATAAAGTTGATGGGGATCTGATTGGGTTTTAGGTCCACTTATAGCCTAAGATTAATAACTATGTCATATAACAATAATTATTAAAACCTAAGCTAGCTCACTGGAACCTATTATGAGTCGCCACCTAATTTTAACCTAGATCAAATTAGGAAAGGAGAGTTCGGGTTCGGGGGCTTGATATTCGACTTAATTAGGGTTCAATTACTTTCATTACCCCTCCTAGGTCGTTTTCCTCTACTTAGTTTATTTACGGCTTATTACGAGTCGTTTTAACTAAGTGCGCGAGCTTCTGTTTTTTTTTTGTTTTTTTAACATTTTTTGACAGAGAATTAAAGTGAAATTAAAAGCTACCTAAACTAGGGTTTCGGAGGCAGAATTAGGTCAAATTTTGCTTACTCCGTAGCCACGGACCAACGTCCGAGACCACGGACCCCAGTTAACCTAAATATACAGAAAAGTCGAAATTAAAGGAAAACAAAATTTGCAAAGTCCGGGGCCACGGACAGGATGTCCGTGGGCCCGGACATTATTAGAAAAACCTAAATTTTGAATTTTTAAAATCCCGCCGCCGTCCATGGGTGTCCGTGGTCTCGGACAACGCGTCCGAGGTCCCGGACCATAGGTCCGAGGTCACGGACCACCCACGGACGGGGGTTTTCAGAAGGTTCCCGAGGGTGTTTTGAGCTCAAATTTTATGGGTGTGTAGCCTGAAAGATGTACAAGACGTTAGTGATTGAAATTTCAATTTGAATTCGAATTAAGCACGAAACTTAGCAAACAAGTTATCTGACAGAGGCTTAAATAAACAGCAATACAGAAGCCTACGAAGGTTAGTTTGAGCCCAAATTTTGAGGCAAGACAGATAATACCGTGGTGAATCAGGGAAGTGGAGTTTCTACTTGTTTTATACCTTCGGATTCACAACGTTTCTTCACACCGGGACTCGTCGAGTGCTCCGTTGATGGCAGACCCGAGAGGATTTCGACCCAAGCTTCTGGTTGTTGGTTGTTCTTGCTGTTCTTCACGTTTTAGAGGTGTTTTGTGAGGTTTTGATGATTATTGGTGCTTTGGGGATTGGAAAACGTGTTTAGATGGTGATTTCGGGGGATTTTCAGTATGATTTGGGTGGCGGGTGTTGGAAAACGTGAGAGAGAGAGAGGAGGCCGTGTTTTCTGACTCTCTAGGGTTCTTCGGTATGTGAGGTTCTCATTTTATCCAAAAACCTATCCCCTTATATAGACTTTCTTAAAGATAAAGAGAATCTAGTAAAGTAAGATTTTTCGATATTTTAACTAAGTAACTTCCCAAAGGAATTTTGCTATGAAATTTTAACCACATGTCAAGAATGGATATTATGAATTTTCTGAGGTGGAAACGAATTTTTTAAATGCTGGAGCATTTTAAATTGAATTTCTCGTCAGATTCAGTCAGAAATTGCTAGAAAATTATTGGAAATTCGAAAAATCAAAATTCCAACGCCATTATGCTTAAATGTCATCCTCTATCATGGGTTAAAATATCAAAGCATTTCGAGCTGATTTGGGCACCCTTTGGAGGAGAGAGAAAGCCTATAGGAGAACTCAAAGCCTTAAAAATTACGAAAACGCCCCTGACATGACGAAGCTGCTCCTCAGGCCCTGGAACACGCCGATCGGGCCGAGTCTCTTACTGTTTGATGGAGATGGCTCTCACAACCTCGTAGACCTTAACCAGGGGGTCAAAATTTGGGTATAACAGATTGCCCCCCGTCAACTGGACTTTGTAACGAATGTGAAAAAGTCTGGTTGATGCTTGAGTGGTGCCCCAAAATTTTGGACTCCACAGAATCCTCCACGTTGTGTGAAACCGGGTTAACGATGCCCAGCAATTCGGAGGCGCCTGACTACTAAGCTACAAAGCATTGTCGAGCTTTTCTAAGGCGCTGACTACCTAAAGGTAATAATGAGGTAATGTCAGACTATTCTAAGGTGCTGACTACCTATAAGGATGATACGATGTCAAGCTATTCTAAGGCGTTGACTACCTAAAATGATGATATCTGTCGAGCTATCTAAGGCGCTGACTACCTAAAGTGATGAAAATGATGTCAAGCTATTCTAAGGCGTTGACTACCTGAAATGAGATATGTTGTCGAGCTATTCTAAGGCGCTGACCACCTAAAGTGATGAAAAGATGTCAAGCTATTCTAAGGTGTTGACTACCTGAAATGATGATATGTTGTCGAGCTATCTAAGGCGCTGACTCCTAAAGTGATGAAAATGATGTCAAGCTATTCTAAGGCGTTGACTACCTAGAATGTGAAAACTGGATGCAAAATGCAAGATGCTGAAATGCTAATGATGCAAATGATGCTGATGCTGATGATAATGCCGATGGTGTTGATGATGCTGATGATGCTGATGATGCTGATGATGCTCGGATGCTTCTGGGGGACCGAAACCCGTGCCGATGCTCCTGGCTGGACCCAAGTGGACTTATTGCATCGCCCCCCAAGCCGTGTGCAGGATAACTCCTGGTAAAAAC
>JAIOTZ010002519.1:0-16043 GCA_023374045.1 Limonium bicolor
GGACTTACAAGATTGGTCTTGATGGTGAGCACAGAAGGCTCTTCAATGATGCCACTATTGAACGGAATCCTTGGCACACTATGGGACTTCCCATCGAGCAAAAGCTTCACTGGTATAAAGCTAATTTTGTAGCTCCAAGAGGACATGATCCAGTAGTTGTGGATTTGAAAGGTCTAGGCAAGGGTGAAGCTTGGATTAATGGTCTAAGTATAGGACGATACTGGCCAAGTTATTTTGCCGGTGCAAATGGTTGTGATCCTATATGTAATTATCGTGGTACTTACGGGAGCAGCAAGTGTCAAACTAATTGCGGAAACCCTACCCAGAGATGGTAATATAACTATTGTACAAATTTGATAACTAAACTTTTGATGTTGTTGTACAAGTATATAAAATTTTATTAATTGTGGGAGATTGTATGCAGGTACCATGTGCCAAGGTCATATCTTAAAGAAGGTGATAACACTATTACTTTGTTTGAAGAGGCTGGAGGTGATCCAACCTTTGTCAATTTCAAGACAGTAACAGTGGGGAAAGCTTGTCTTAATGCTTATGAAGGTGAGATGGTGGACTTGTTTTGTCAAAATGGTGGTACAATTACTTCAATTCTGTTTGTCAGCTATGGCAACCCGACCGGTGCGTGTGGATCCTTTATGGAAAACTGTGAAGCGATAAACACTAGGTCCTTCATTGAAAAAGAATGTTTGCGCAAGAAATATTGTAGATTTCAAGTTTCAGAAACACATTTGGGTTCGACCAGAAACTGCCAAGTTGATAAGAAGAGACTGGCTGTTGAGGCTGTTTGCAGCTAAGATCCAAAATATGTTAGTCTAATAGAGTGGTAGTTTAGGTAGGTCCTCTTTAGGATACTTATGACTTGTTCGCAGATTATTAATTTGTTAGGTTAGATCAATAAAGATTATTAGTTGTTAGTTGCTCCCATTAGGGTTTCAGAAGGAAGAATAGTCCAACTATTTGTATCCCAAGTGATTGATTAATTAATACTATATTTATTTCAATTTTCTATTGTGGAAAAGTATATGCATTACTTGTTTCTACTCTTTATATTCATCTAGTTTGGGCAACAGAAGATGAAAAATATTTATTTTAATCTAACCGATGCGAACAATCATAAAGATACCCATACTTCATCAATTTAAAGCATGCTCAATTTTGCTAGGCAATATATACTTTTTCTAACAATTATGTACCCAACAAAATGATGGTAATTTGAATTGGCATGGGAACAACTTAAGGAGGGAGTCACTCATATACTCAATTTGAACCATAGACATATGTTGGTCATAATCTATATAGCTGGTTCGAGGATACTACCTTAATTCAAATCGACTAGCTAATCAAAATTTTCCTTCTCGATGTTACTTTATAGGGCACTTATGACTGATTTTGTTTTTGTGATGTGACCCTAAATTTTAAAGTACATATATTATATAGTTTGCAAGTATTTTTCTATAGTTCATAAGTACATTATATAGTTAATGAACATATTATATAGTTTCTAATAAAGATAATTCGTGTTAATAAAATAAAGTGTTTTAAAAATACGTAGGTTGTGTAATTTTTAATGTCATACTAATGATTCTCATGTTTATTTTAATTAATTTGGTAAATTTATTTATGAAAAACAGAGTTATAATAAATATTACATATTTTAAAGGCTATAATTGATTTTACTTCATTTAGGGAAATTTCATGAAATTCCACTATATTTGTGGATAATTCATTAAATGACCCAAAATAAAAAGAAAGTCACAAAATGTCACTAAATTTTTGCAAAAGCCCATAAAATGCCACTATGTCATTGACCAGAAGAAAAGAAACACAAAAACTTTAAAATACTTTAAAAATATAGATAACTATAATATATTTAAAATATTATAAAAAATTTGAAAAAAAGTAAATACTTCTAAGATTTTTTTTCAAAAATAATGATTCAGTTTCATAAAAAGAATATAGTGTCTTAAAACATAATTTTATATCCATCTGCCAAAGGAACGCGCCTAGTACGCGCCGAGGAGGAAAAGAAAATTAAGGCTGGGTCTTCATCTCGAAGAACTGCTTTTCGTTTCTGCGCGACAACAGACCTAGGGTTTTAGTTCTGGATCCCTTCAACTAGTCTACCGGGACTGAATTCATGGTGGTGTTTTAAAGATGGACTTCTAGTTTCAAGCTCCCCAAGAATCTGATGAGAGCAAGAGAGCTAGGAAGAAGAAGCGAAGAAATTCCGAGAGGGATGAGGGGCAACAGAACGAGGTGAACAATCTTATCAGTGAAGCTTGCAAAGATTCCTATCTTAAAGCTCTGAAAAATGGAGATTCGGAGGATGCCAACTCTGATGAAGAACCGATGGGGGGGGGGGGGGGGGGGGGGGGGGGGGGGGATGGCGTAGAGTTCGTCCAAGAGGATGCCGACCAGGATGAGTTATGTCCTACCATCTGCCTTCCTCAAGAAATTTTCAAAGAGATCAAGAAGGACTGAAAATTTGCTCTCATCGTCATGCTTCTAGGTAAAACGTTTCCTCCTCAAATTATGCACGAACGTCTGACCCAAAGATGGAGATTGAAAGGTAACTTTGATTTAGCAGCGATGGGGAACGGATACTTTTCAGTTAAATTCGAAAATAGGGAGGATAAGACTTATGTTTTGGACGAAGGACCCTGGATAGTTTCGGATCACTATCTAACTGTTAGGAAGTGGGTTAGGGATTTCGATATCTCAAAGGAAGCACTGCCTCATCTGGACGTATGGGTGAAGTTCCCGGATCTGAGGCAAGAGTTTTTGAGGGAATCCTGCCTTTCAATCATAGGTGATAAAATTGGAAGAACACGGAAGGTTATTATCAACAAGTCTCGCATTGGTACTCTATATGGCAAAGCTTGTATTACTGTTGATATGTCAAAACCCCTTCTAGGGAAGTTTAGAATAGGTAATCAGACCCACCAGATCGTGTATGAAGGAGTTCATGCCCTCTGTTTTAAGTGTGGGAGATTTGGCCACCAGAAAGAAAATTGACCAAGAAATGCAGATGAGGCTGCTCCGGTTAATGAAGGAGGACTTCAACTAGTTTCCAATCAGAAGGAGAGCGACGACACCCTTGAGAGTGAGAAATTCGGTCCTTGGATGCGAGTGTCAAGAAAAAAGAAATATGGAAGAAGTAACACGAAGGATAAAAACCATATTCCCCCTAAAGGATTGGTAAAGAAGGGGGAATCCCTCCAGAAAGACTCTAATCCGTTTCAGGCGTTGGCTGATACAGATAAAAGGGACAGTGTTTCTAGAGTTAAAGATTCGCTGGAGTCCAGAAAATCATTTGCCAAGGTTAGTGGAGGTGTGAGGGATCTTTTGAACAAAGAGGCATCTTCAGAAGACATAGAGGTTACGCCTACTCAGCAACCCCAACCAATACAGTTGGAGGCCCAGCTTGTTGAATCTAGTATTGACAGAAAGGTATTGCAAGAGGGTATGAACGGGCTCCCACCAGACAGTCTCGGGATGAAGTTCCCCCTGATCCTCTCAGGTGAATTCGTTTCTTGTCTTCTCTTATTCTTGCTTGTTTCTATGAATATTAAGTTTCTATCTTGGAATGTGAGGGGAGCAGCTAAAGTTAGCTTTCTCCCATCCGTAAAAAACCTGATTATATCCCATAGACCTGATATTGTTTTCATTTGTGAACCTAGGATCTCTGGGTTAAGGGCTAGTAATGTTGCTAAAAGGATATGCTATAAACATATGTTTATTGTTGATGCTTCTGGTTTTAGTGGGGGGTTGTGGATTTTTTGGAATGATACGATTAAGATTGATATTCTGTGTTCTGGTGAGTAGTTTATTCATACTGTTGTTCACCTTGATAAGTTTTCTTTATTTTCCACATTTGTTTATGCCAAACCGGATAACTCTAGTAGGAGTATTTTATGGAATGTTTTATCGTCCCTTAGGGACTCTTCTGACCTGCCTTAGATGTTAACTGGTGATTTTAACTCTATTATGTATTGAATGAAAAGAAAAGTGGCATTAGAGCTCTCAATAGTGGCAGTAAGGATTTTGCTAACTGGATTCATTCTGACTCTCTTGTTTCTCTACCTACTAAAGGAAATCTATTTACATGGTCTAATGGTTCCATATTTGAAAGATTGGATAGAACCATTGTATCTGCAAACTGGCTTGACTTTTTTCCCCACTCTCTGTGCCTGAATCTCCCTAGACTGGGATCTGGCCATTCCCCTGTTATTTCTCATTTCCAAGATATTTCCCCCTCCTCTAGTGGCTTACGTCCTTTCAGGTTCTTGGTGGCCTGGTCTACTCACCCTACTTATAATGATACGGTTAATTCCACTTGGTCTAGTGAGGGGAATATCTCCTCGAATCTTGAAACCCTTGCGGACACCCTCTCCTTTTGGAATAGATCAACATTTGGTAATATCTTTTATAAGAAGAACAAATTAACTGCTAGATTGAATGGCATACAGAAAGCTCTTGCGACTAGACAATCCCCTAGAATGAGAGATCTTGAGAAAAGCCTTAGAAATGAACTCGAGGATATTTTAGTCCGCGAGGTGATGCTCTGGTTCCAAAAGTCCAGGGAAAGATGGGTTCAGTTTGGGGATAGGAATACCAAGTATTTTCACAGGAAAACTATTATCAGAAGGGGGAAAAATAGAATCCTTAGTCCAGAGGACCAGAATGGTAATAAGATTGAAGGGGAGCAGAATCTTCTTAACACAGCTACTGAGTACTTTAAAAACCTGTTTTCAAATGAGAACCCTGATCCTTTGACCCAGAATTCTCACTCCTTTTCTTCTTTGAGTGATGATCAGGTCTCAGCCATGAGTGTCGCCCCTTCCCAAAGTGAAATTGAGGAGGTTATCAAAGGTATGAGTGACTTTAAGGCCCCAGGCCCTGATGGCTTCCCAGTCTGGTTCTTTAAGAACCACTGGGAGACTGTGGGTAACAGCGTGACTAGGATGATTTGTGAGGCTTTCAGTAATCGCCAGTTCAGTAGGAATCTCAATTCCACCCTATTATGCCTCATCCCTAAGGTTCCCACTCCTATCTCCATGAGACAGTTTAGACCTATTACCGTTTGCAATGTTTCCTACAAAATTCTAGCCAAAATTTTAGCTAATAGAATTAAAGCTGTCCTCTCTGATGTTGTCTCTCCCTATCAAAACAGCTTTGTCCCTAATAGACACATTCAAGATAATCATGTGATTATGCGAGAAGTGATCCATGCGATGAGGAGAACCCAAGCTAAAGATGGCTGGATTGTTATTAAGGTAGATTTAGAGAAGGCCTATGATAGGCTCTCTTGGAGTTTTCTTAGAAGTACTCTTGAGTGTCTTAATTTCCCTCCGTAATTCATAGATCTAGTCATGTTCTGTGTTACTTCTGTCTCATTCAGAGTCCTTTGGAATGGGAATCAATCTGAGGTATTCTATCCCTCCAAAGGGCTAAGGCAGGGAGATCCTTTATCTCCCTATCTGTTTGTTCTATGTTTAGATAGATTATCTCACATGATCGAGAATGCAGTTGAAGATAATAACTGGATTCCTATCAAATTGTGTAACAAAGGCCCTAAACTGACTCATATTTTTTTTGTGGATGACCTTGTCCTTATGGGTAAAGCCACTAAGGATAATGCTAGCCATGAAAGAGGTGTTAGACTCTTTCTGTTCCATCTCTGGTCAAAGAGTCAGTCTTGAGAAATCTAGAGCTCTCTTTTCTAAAAATGTGATGCCTTGTGATAGGATTAGCATAAGTAGGTGTATTGGGGTCCCTTTGGCGGATAAATTCGGTAAATACTTGGGTATTAACTTAGTTCAGGGCCACCCAGTGCTCCTCTTTTTTCTGAGCTCATTTATAATCTTAGGAAGAAGGTAGATGGGTGGAAGGCCAAATCCTTATCCTTTGCTGGCAGATTAGTTCTTGCCAAATCAGTCTTAGAAGCTTCGTCTAATTTCCATATGATGTCCCAAAAGCTTCCTCAGTCATGCTGCTATAAACTAGAGAAAATCTGTAGAAATTTCCTTTGGGGTCATTCAGAAGGTGAGAGAAAACTTCACACTGTTTCTTGGTCTACTATTTGTAAACCTAAGAGTATAGGGGGCTTGGGTTAAGGAACCTCTCTCACATGAACAGGGCTTGTTTTGCTAAACTTGGGTGGAGGCTGATGCACAATCAAAATAGTTGTGGGGTAAAATTCTTATTAATAAATATCATAAGATTAATTATAGAAATCCATCCTCCTACCTGGCGGAATATCCTGCTTAGTAAAGATATTATTGAGAATGGGTCCATATGGAATCTAGGTGATGGGAGAATTATTAACTTCTGGTTAGATAAATGGCTCTATAAAGAGCCTCTTATCACGCTTGCTCACAACACTGTTGGACTAGATCTAAACTCTAAAGCTTGTCAGTACTGGTCTGTTGACAGGGGTTGGAATTTCAACCTCCTTTCTAACCATCTTCCTCCTAGAGTACTAAGTACACTCTCTGGTAAAATTATTCGCGGTAATGATAGCATGGACTCAGTTATTTGGGAAGGTAGCAGGGATGGTAATCTTTCTATCTCACAAGCTTATAAACTTATTTCTGATCAAGGAAGCACGGATGAGATTTGGTCTCTAATTTGGGCTCTTTGTGTTCTAGAGAAAGTTAAGACCTGCCTCTGGTTTATTGCACACAACGCTCTTAAAACTAAAAATCTTCTTTTTTCTCATGGCTTAATTGTTGATAACGGTTGTAGTTCTTGTGATGAGTGTGAAAGTACTGAGCACTTAATCAGGCACTGTAGGGTAGCCACAAATGTTTGGAATAAGTTGTATGTAAAATTTAATTTTCCCATGTTGCCTATGGATTGCTCTTTTTTGTCATGGATGAAACTTAATCTGAAGAGTAAATTAATTATCCCTTACATGGAGGGCATTAAATGGCCCCAAATTTTTGCTCTTACCTTCCATTCCCTTTGGTACTGGCGCAACATTAAATTTCATGAAAATTTACCTGAGATTTTCATGCCTATTGATCTCCTTTGGAACATGTTGAAAGTTTGGCTACTAAGCGCTGGAAAGCTGGGCAAAGGAAGGACAATAAAGAGAAACAAGGTGACCGGAGACAGATGGGAAGCCGGGAAGCCCCGCCAATAAACCACTTTAAGAATAATGCAGATGCATCTAAGACCTCCTCAGGGCATGCTACTGCAGCCTTTGTATGCAGAAATCACGAAGGGAAGTGGATCTTCGGAGCTACAGGACTGCTAGGTGATGCCTCAGTGTTGGAAGCAGAGCTGTGGCATCTATGATGGTCTGAAGCATGCCAGAGAATCAAGTATCCAACACCTCATCCTGGAGACCGACTCAGAAGAGGCTATTCATCTACTCCAGAAAGCTGCTAGCAATCCGTTGGTAGATAACATTACTAAGGCGTGCAGAGAGCTTATGCTCTTCCCTTTCTCCTGTTTACTAAGGAAAATTAATCGCAAGCAGAACACATTAGCAGATTCATTGGCTAAGGCTGCTCAGGAAGCTAACAGTATTTTCATGTTCTTTGATTATCCCCCTACTTGTATAGACATCCTTTTGAGCGAGAAATCTCTCATTGCTCAACCTTCTGAATAAATAAAAGCCTGTTGATCGAAAAAAAAAGAAAAACAATACTAGTTTAAAACTATTGTTCTATATTATTTTCATTAATTTATAATTTAGTACACCAATCTTTATAAAAAAACTAAAAATAAAAAAGGGAAAATAAACTAATTTATAATATATTAATCTATATAATTCAATTTTAATATAATTTTGTGTCAAATTTAATATATAATATTATTGTAAAAATATAATTATAAATATTGTAAATTTAAATATATTAATTAATATTATTAAAATATTCTCGCCCCCTCAATTTCAGTTTTCTGGCTCCACCTCTGTCAGTGGCGGAGCCACTTATAAGTTAGGGGGGTCCGGCCCCCCAATTATCTCGATGACATCATTTTTTTATTACTAGTTTTATATAATATAGTTTATTTTGTTATAAGTTAAGTTGAATTTATTAAAATTGTCTAAAAGTATCTATGATATTTATTATTTTTAATTAACATGAGTCCATTTTAAATTATTTAGTGTTATAAATAGAAATAATAAATTACACTTAATACATTAGTTGATGTTATTAAGTGTCTTATATTTTATACATTATTATCTTTATAACCATAATTTGAACTGAAAAACTTGCTTTTAAAGTATTAATTGTGTTGATCAAATTTTAGTTTAAAGTTAAGTCAATGAGTCTTATAATTGTCACTATGTACTACCTTCTATTCTTAATAAATGATGTTTTGAAAGTTGCCATTTTTTCAACATATAAGATGTTTTGGACTTTTTTATTATATATACCCTCTTACTTTTTCCCTCACTCACAACTTCTCTATTTCTTATGAAAAAGTAAGGATAAATTAGTCCAAAAATTGTGTCCTTAATTTCCATGTTTTATGAAAATTATCTATGAAAAATAGGATAGAGTATTTTTAGTAAGTTATACTACCTCCGTCCCGTCATAAGTGTCATGTTTACTTTTTGGCACGTTTTTCACTTTAATATTAAACATATAAGATAAAATAATTTTTAAAAATTAAGTTATATAATATATAGTTTTTCACATAAGGATTCTATTGTAAAACATAAATTTATAAAAATATATTATATTACAGGTTAAATATTGAAGTCAAACGACTCATCCAAATAGTAAAATGGACAGTCAACTTGGGACGGAGGGAGTATCTATATTTAAAATATAAACCTTTAAGCCATATTGTAAGTATTTTTATTTTTGATCCCTAAATTTGAAATCCCGGCTCGGCCCTGTTTGCCACATACTGTCGTTCCCTGTCAGTGTAGTTGGGACTGTTTCGGCAGCAGTAACAGCGTAACCCAAGCAGCAGTTTTCCTTATTTTTGATCTATTCCTGATGCAACAGACCTCAAGTCTCTCATTATTCCCACAATTTTCTCGGTTTGGGAGAGAAACTCGCAGTGTTCTGTGCTTTAATACATTGAGGTGTGAGATGCTTATTGCTCAGAGAGACTTGGCATCCATTTTGAATATTTTAGGTAGTTCAGAGAGGAGATTTGGGTGAGGGTTACTGAAGTGTATGGCAGCAACAATGGGTAACCGATAATATGTTGCTTGGGCATAACTTCAACAGCTTGAGAAAGTGATCCAGAACAGATTAGTGTTACCTGTATTTGTTAAGAGCAGCATGGCAGCAAGATGTGCATGTTCTTTTGTGCAGGATACCAGCAGTTTCGTGAAGATGATTAGCAGCAGAGTGGGAGAACCCCCACTGCTACTGGTGCTGCTGTCACAAGACTTCTACAGTGATTCTTCTGCTGGATGAACGGGAAACTATTGTTGAATATGATGCTGCATAGTCAGGGTAGTTAGTCGATTTTAATTGGGTTCAGATTGAGGGAGATAAGTCATGTATGAGGGTGAGGAAATCTGGGTAGAGGGGGTATTTTCTTATAATCCCTCCGTCCTGAATTGACCGTCCTGTTTACTATTTGGACATGTCGTTTGACTTCAATTTTTAACATATAAGATAAATTTATTTTGAAAATTTAAGTTTTGCATATGATTCCTTACATGATAAACTATATGTTACAAAATTTAGTTTTGTAAAATTATTTTATCTTATATGCTTAATATTGAAGTGGAAAAACGTGTCATAAAGCAAACAGGACGGTCAATTCAGAACGGAGGAGTACAAAGTTTCATTGTACTGCTACCTGAGACAAGTAATGTAAAGTGTAGATGAAACTTAGGTAGTAATCAGTATGTAGGTTGGACTCTTTTCCCTCTTAAGCTCTTTCCCACTTGATTTTGTTTAGAAAGGTTTTAGTGAGGTTCTCACATAGCCTCATTCGCCTAATTTACTAGGTTATCTTCTTAATTTAAAAACTCAAAATTATAAAAAAAATACTATACTTAGTATACTACCCTTACTCTTTATACTTTGAAAGAACGTGGAAACAATGCTTACAGAGAAAGGATAGAGTACACAACGTGGAAGGCTTACAGACAAAATAAAGCTCTCAAGAGAACTAACCCTTATCTACACATTCAGCGCAACGCTAACCCTTCTATCCTGAAACTATTAAATAGCACCCATTGACCAACGGTCAAAACTAACGGCTACGGTTTACAAGGCTCAGGAAACTAACGGAGCAGCCTAACTTATAACAGCAGTTAAATTAATACTAGTCAAATCAAACACCCCCCTTCAAATCTTAGAAGGTTTCAGCTTGTAAGATTTGCAACCAAAGAGACTGCAATAAACGGCTGCGAAGTGTCTGCTATTCTGCTCCCAGCACCAGCCCCATTCTTTTGATCTGCTGTGGATAGGCCTTGCCTGGTAGTATCTTGGTCAACACATCAGCCATTTGGTCCTTTGAGCCTACAAATTCAACTTCAATCATCCCTTCTTGTAATTTCTGTCTAACGAAGTGAATATCCAGCTCGATATGCTTCGTCCTCTCATGCAGTACGGGATTTCTTGCGATATAAATTGCTGCTTGACTATCTGATTTCACTGGAACCGGCAGCACGCTGTCCACCCCCAGCTCATGCAGAACCCTCGTGATCCAACTAAGTTCAGCAGTCACGCTCCTCATGGCACGATACTCTGCTTCAGCTGAGGACAAAGCCACCGTAGCCTGCTTCTTTGACTTCCATGAGAGAGGGCTGCCGCCTAGGTGAATAAAGTAGCCACTAATGGACCGTCTCGTGTTCGGACAACCTGCCCAATCGGAGTCACAAAAAGCAACCAGTGAGTAATCGTCTTTACAATTGAATAATAGGCCATAATTCAGAGTGCCGCTGATATAGCTCAGGGTGTGAAGGGCTGCATTGTAATGAATATCAGTGGGTGAACTTAAAAACTGACTTAGAACTTGAATTGCAAAACAGAGATCAGGCCTACTGTGCGAGAGATAACTAATTTTACCAACTAGTTTCCGGTATATAAAAGGGTCAGCCAAGAGTTTGCCTTCATCCTTCCTAAGTTTGCTAGAAGTATCCAGAGGACTGCAAGCCTTCCTTTTACCAGACAGAACGAATTCTTTCAACAAATCTTGACAATATTTCTTTTGTAATAAAACAACACCATCAGTAGTATGAATGAACTGCATTCCTAAGAAGAAACTAAGTCTCCCTAGATCCTTAATCTTAAACTGCCTGTTCAATCTTTCTTTAACAGTTTTAATGAGAACATGATCGTTCCCGGTAATAAGAATATCATCTACATATACTACAAGATGACAAACCAGATCTGATTCAGACCTTGTAAACAAAGAATAATCATTAAGAGACTGAACAAAACCCAAAGACTTAAGGAAAACACTTAACTTGTGGTGCCATTGCCTAGAGGCTTGTTTCAGCCCATAGAGTGACTTTCTTAATTTACAAACCTTTCCTAACTGTTCTGTCCTATAACCTTCAGGAAGCTCCATGTAAACATTCTCCTCAAGATCCCCATGCAAAAATGCATTATTAATGTCTAGTTGGCTCACTAACCACTTCCTTTTAGTTGCAACTATAATCAAAGCCTTAATTGTGGTGAACTTGACCACCGGGGAAAAGGTCTCCAAGTAATCAATTCCATACTTTTGTGTGTAACCCTTTGCAACTAATCTGGCCTTAAACCTCTCAACACCGCCATCACTCTTATATTTTATTTTATAGACCCACTTACACTTAACCGGTTTCACTCCACCCGGAGGGTCCACTAGGTCCCAAGTGTGATTTCTTTCTAATGCAATGAATTCTTCTTTCATCGCTCTTCTCCATCTCTCATCCTTTTCAGCTTCACTAAAACAGTTAGGCTCAATTTCTCTATCAACCGTAGCATGCAAGCAGTATTGACCAGAAACACTACCCAAAATAATTCCAAAAGTACGGGGAGTAAAACAGGCTCCAACTATACTATTATTTTCAGCAGATTCCAAGTTCTCAATACTGGATTCAGCTATACAGCAGCTAGCGATTCTATCATTTAAAATTTGTGAAAAACAGTCAAGAGAGTTATTGGAAGTGAACTTATCTTTCTTGATGGCTGAAGACCCAAGATCATAATCTCTGAGATATTTTGGAGCATGCCTTGTCCTTTCTGACCTTCTAAGTGTGGTGGATTCCTCTTGTTCTGCAGTTTCTGCATCTGTTGCCCTTGGACCATTGTTGTCTGTGTCAGCTCCTTGTTCTGCATCAGTATTTTGATCCTCAGGTCTCTCTTCTTGGACCATTTCTTCCTTGTCATTGGGGTTGTATCTCTCTTGGCCTTCCTGTCTTAGACTTGTCTCAATGACATTAGTATCAATCATTGAAAGAAAATCATTTTCCAATACATTACCTTCCCTGTCTGCAGCTGTCCGATCCTGTTCTTTTTCTGAGTTTTGCCTAAAAGGATACACCCTTTCATGGAAAATAACATCTCGATTATAAATGACTTTATCATTGTCCAAATCATACAGTTTATACCCCTTTTTGTTCTGCCCATATCCTAGGAACACACATTTTACTGATCTGGACATGAATTTATCATGAAGGTTTTTATTGTTATTGGCAAAACAAAGACAACCAAATCCCTTCAGAACAGAATAATCAGGTTTATCCCCATAAATTATCTCAAACGGAGACTTCTTGTCTAAGTTAACAAGAGGCATCCTATTGATAAGGTAGGTAGCGGTAAGGATGCTTTCCCCCCAAAATTTTCGAGGCAAACAGGAATAAAACATAATAGCCCGGGCTGTCTCTAGGATGTGTCTATGCTTCCGCTCAACAACACCATTTTGCTGCGGTGAGTAGGGGCAAGTAGTTTGGTGTCTAATACCCTTGAGTCTAAAGTATTCAGCCCCAACATTCGAGCTTCCAAGTTCATGTGCGTTATCTGTTCTAACACATTTCACATTCTTGTCAAATTGTTTTTCAACCATTGAGATAAAGCCAATTATAAGAGGAAAGCAATCAGATTTAGTTTTGCACAAATGAGTCCATGTAACCCGACTTTTGTCATCGACAATAGTAAGAAAATAAGTGTACCCATCATGGGTTTCAAGATTGTATGGCCCCCACAAGTCAATATGGATCAACTCAAATATATCTTTCGTTTTTATTGAACTGGACGGAAAGGGAACCCTATGACTTTTTGCTCTATTACATGATTCGCAAACAAAATCATTTAGCATGCTTTTCTCTCTAAGACCTAGTCCTGACAGTTTCTCCTTCGGTAAGTGGCCAACTCTATGATGCCACAGATCTAGTTCACTCGCAGTTTTGACAGAAGCATTCTTATCCACATTTGAACTAAAACTATTTTTCCCTTTCTGATCACAGAAGATATCAAGCAGATAAAGACCCCTTTGGGCACTTCCAATCTTCACTTCCTGACTGCTGTCATAAGCCTGATAAAAACAGTGTTTTGAATCAAAATAAAACCTGCCTTGCATCTGATCACACAACTTACTGATAGATATAAGGCCAAATTTGAAATCAGGAACATAAAGCACATCATTAAGAGTTATAAAACTGTTTATTCTAATTTTACCAATCAGCTTTACTACCTGTGGATGCCCATCAGGCATCCCTACCCAGTGGTTATTCTCAAGAAAAACAATTTCATGAAACATGCCAAGATCCCCACACATGTGGTCGGATGCTCCACTGTCAATAATCCAATTCTTACCTTGATCAGAATGCTTATCAAAAACATTACATGTTACATCATCATCGCAGGTTAAACTTACCTTATGGTTATAATCAGAACCATAATCAAAGGATTCAGGCAAGTAATTGACATAAACAGAATGGTTCTGATTAATTGAATCATCATTCTTATATTTATTCGCACCCAAACACAGATAATTAGTGCAAACATTATGATTGAAAGCAGAATTTTGGGTATATCAGCAGTGGGCAAGTTATTGCAAATTAAGTTATCAGAAACATCATTTGATCCATATTTATTCAAACCTGAGCAAAGATAGTTATCACAGGCAAATATAGATTTGCTGGCTGCACCAGTATTAGGCAAAATTTTCCTATAAACTCCACCAGTCAAATGATAATTATCTTTAGCTATCTCAGTTTCAGATGGTAAAGGTGTCATACCTGTGAACCCGCAATTGGATTCAGCAGCACTTGATTCCTTTCCCTTGATTTGAGACTTGCTGATGTAGTTTAGTAGGCCATTAATTTGCTCCGTGGTGAGGACTCCTTGGAATGGATCTTTACAATGTTCTTCCTTTTCTCCACCACTGCCATTTGCTTGGTGATTCTTGTCTCTGTTGGTTCGCCACCCAGGGGGAAACCCGTGTTTTTGAAAACACTTATCCTCGGTGTGTCCTGGTTTGTGACAATACGAACATTGGAGACCAGATTTCCTTCCTCCAGATTGACCACGACCATAGCCTCTTCTTCCTTGGGTCGCTGAGAAGGCAGCAGGAGCTTCGATTTCCACACTTTTATTTGCTGTCAACGTCTTCTGTCTTTCTTGCTGGATTAGAATCGAGAAGGCTTGCTCTATTGACGGGAGGGGATTTATCATCAGTATATTTTCCCTCGCACTTGCGTATCTGTCACTCAGCCCCATGAGGAACTTTATTAGCCGCTGTGTTCGAATATACTCCTTGAAACCTTTGTCGGTTGAACAAGCGCAAGTTGGAAGGGCCGTGGTCGCATCAATTTCATCCCAGACCCCCCTCAATTTCGCAAAATAGTCACCAATGGTCTCATTACCTTGGGATGTTGAAGCAAGGCGCCTCTCCAGTTCGAACATTCTGGTCGCGTCAACTTGATCGTAGCGAGCACAGAGGTCTTCCCATAGTCGGACTGCAGGCGATCGAAATAAAACTGTGTCAGCGACCTTTTTTTCAAGGCTCATAAGGATCCAAGACCGGACCATGCTGTCGCAACGGGTCCATGCTTCGGCTCGAACAGTGGAGTCGGTAGGTTTCTCGGTTGTTCCCAAAACAAACCCTAGCTTATTCTTAGAAGCTAGGGCTATCTCGACTTGGTGTTTCCATCGGGAGAAACCTGGTCCTCCATCAAATTTTGTGGCGATGGCGAAACCTGGGTTGTCTGAACTGGAAAGATATAAGGCATCACCGACATCAATCGCTGAAGTTGCAGCGTTGCTGGTCTGCGCATCCTGGGTCCCTTTCTTCTTCTCCACCTCGGGATCTTCTGGATTCACTTCGTCTTGATTCATTCTTTGTTGGCGCAGAATAAACAGTGAGCGAGAGAACAAGGCCCGACGATAGCGAGTGGGAATTCGGCGTCCTTTTGTCGAATTGACTCAAGAAAATCAGCGGAAGTTGGTGACGTCGAACAGCAGAGAAATCAAGAAGAGAAAGGACCAGAGAGTAGTAATCCCTAGAATGTTGACGGCGGTGGCGATGCGGCGTCTTCTTGTCGAGACGACTCAAGAAAGTAACGGAGGTCGATGGTGATGTCGAAAGCGGAGGAATCAGATGACTGCGCCGGCGGGAATGTATAGACAAAGGGAATAAGAGCTTGGTCCCATGACCACTGCTCTGGTACCATGAAAGAACGTGGAAACTTCCTTGTATTTCTGTAAATCGAGCAAGTGGAATGCTTACAGAGAAAGGATAGAGTACACAACGTGGAAGGCTTACAGACAAAATAAAGCTCTCAAGAGAACTAACCCTTATCTACACATTCAGCGCAACGCTAACCCTTCTATCCTGAAACTATTAAATAGCACCCATTGACCAACGGTCAAAACTAACGGCTACGGTTTACAAGGACTCAGGAAACTAACGGAGCAGCCTAACTTATAACAGCAGTAAATTAAACTAGTCAAATCTAACATACTTTGAAGTATAATCTAAAACTAACCATATTTTGGTATCGCTAATTTTGAAACAGGATCCTACCTATGCCCATCTCGAAACACATATCGCAATAAGTAATAATTTACAGGAATTAGCGAGTCCCGTAAGAGGAATCTTACAAC
>JAIOTZ010002520.1:0-16026 GCA_023374045.1 Limonium bicolor
ACAACACTTCAAGCGACCGAAGTAGAGGGATCAATGTTGGCTTCATCAAATGAGAGAAATGAGTGAACTTATCTAGATATCCCTGAACTTAAGGATGAATTACTATATCTTGTTCATTGTATTCAATATAATTTTCAAAAATTATGAGAATTTCTGTAAGTCTCCTTAAATATTAGGACTAACTACTCAAGTCTCCCTTAAATGTAATGTGAGAATTTTGTAAAGCTTTAATCAATGAGGCACTCACACATGGAGTAAAGATTAATCTAGTAAATGTGTCTAGCCTACATCTCCCTCATAGTTTACATTTAGGTCTAATAATACTTGATGTAAAAAATGAAATAGATTTTACCTTAACAATGAACATATCTTATTTTTTAAAAGATTTTCTTAACTTAGGATAGAAAGGAGAAATTCAAGTTTGAAGTTGACCAACACAATGCTGCCACACTAAGTCAGAGAAAAATGAGCTAGTGATAAGATGAACAACATTTTCAGGCTTTGAGAGGGGGTGAAAATTAGCTAACCCGATAATCTAACACAAACCCAATTCGTAAATAATGGGTATGGTTAGAATTGACCCATTTAATTTTGGGTCGGGTATGGGTTACTTAGTAAGTATATGGGTAGGGTTGGGTAGGGTTGTTAATCTTGATACGAACCTGAAATCCGAACCAAAGTGACACGTTAAAAGGCCAGTTTGGGTTACAATTTTCAACCAAAAACATTTTTGGTTCAGGTTCAGGTCAGGTTGTTAAAAAATCGTGTTGGTTTTGGGGTTTGAACTGTCGACCCGATTTCAACCCGCCTCAAAAAATTTTTTTTAAAAAGAAAATATATATTCTTATAGTTACACGATATAACCCTAAATATATCAATCATGACCCTTTATATCTGATGGTCTTATATGTTATGTTATATTATTTGGTGATTTTGTGTAGAATTTGTATTGATAGTATAACATTTTTTATTTTTGGGTTAATTTCGGATCAATTTCAGGTCGGTTTTGGGTTGACTTCGGGTTAATTTAGAGTTGATTTTGGATGTTGGGTCGATTTCGGGTTGATTTCGGGTCATCAGGTCGGTTTCAGGTTGACATAACATAACCCATTTCAGGTTCGGGTCGGTTTCGAGTTAAGGTGAAACATGAGCAGGTGGGGTTCGGGCTGAAGTCAACTGACCCGAAGCCTGAAATTGACAACCCTACTATGGGTTACAACTCCCAACCTGAATGCAACCCGACCCATTTATGTAATTTAATTTTAAATAAATAAATTGATTATTAACCCATCTAATAGAATGTTGATATTTGAAAAAACAACACACAATGATTTGTATAAATGACTGTAATGTGTATGATTTTAGGGACGATTAATCATTTTGCATCAAAACAAATGTATTTGTTTTTAAACAGGTTGGGTTTATGCTTAATGATTTTATATGGGTTAGATATATGTTGAAATTTTATAATCTGATTATTTTTAGGATGAATATGGGTCAATACAATTTTAGTCAGATTTGGTGTGAGTGTGGTTTAACGACCCAACAACTTGCGGCACTAAGGCCCCATTCTTTTGCACAAGTTTTAGCTGGCTTACGCATTATCAGCTAGAACGATCAGCTCAGCTCATTCTTTTATGTGTATTATGGGTCGGGTACCATCTAACCACAGAGTTTATTCAAAACTGCATTAGCAGTTGATTAATCAGTTTGTTTACGTATTATCAGTTGATTTATCAGTTCGTTTACGCATTATTAGTTGGTTTTTCAGTTCAAATAATCTAATATAAAAAGAACAACTTATATTGATTTTTATACAATCGTCTAATTTTGAAATCAATCATCAGTCCATATGAACTCGAATCAACTATCAACTTCCAACTCTTTTTATGCAAAAGAATGGGATTGAATTCAAAAATAATCATCGCTTGAAAATGGACAATTGCAGGACACGTTTATATACATTAGAAATAATCTCACGTACAGCGTTTTTCAATACAATACGCCAGATCTGAAGACGCCCAAGTTTTTTTTTTTTGGAATAAATGATATATATATATATATATAAAGTTAAGAAAGGAGTAATGGTAGCGTTAGATACATAGAGACCCTATATATCTGATAACCAAATGGGGAAATCTCAACTAGGGGGCGGTGGATATACAAGATCCCGCCCTAGTGGTGAAACAAATACAACATAGAGCTAATACAAAGACAGCTAGTGAAAAAAAAAGCAGTACGAAGCTGACCAAAAATAGCTTGTCCAGCTAAACTCAAAAAGGACCTAGGAGCAGAGCACCCTATCTAGCCAGTCAAAATCTTCGCTGGAACGTTTCATCTTTGTCCAAATAGAGGCTTTTATTGCAGCTTTGATGTCAGCGATAACGAGCTTGGGATCTCTGGATTGGTTGGCCATGACTCGCTTGCACCTTTCTATCCAGATATGATAGACAACGTTGGCTACAACCGCTCTTTTCACTAAATCTATCGGTCGATGCCGCTTGTAGTAGCGAAGGATCCAGGTTGCGCAGCTACGTAGGCTCCTCCGGTTGGTAGGAATGCCCAGCCAGTCACAGATAGCCCACCAGATCCTGCAAGAGTACCTACAATGGAAAAAGAGATGGTTGCTTGTCTCTTGAGCAAGCTCACAGAGCCAGCATCTGTTAGCTAGACAAATGCCCCAAGATTGGAGCTTATCACATGTTTTAAGCCTACCTTTTAGAGTTACCCATAAAATAAATTTGGCCTTAGGGATAGACCAGTTTTTCCAGCAGATATTGTACTATTGGAAGTTCTGGGGAGGGGTGGAGGTGTCCTTATAGAAAGCACTAACCCTAGGGCGGGAAGGGTAAGAGTTGAAGAGCGAGATGGCATCCTCGGGAGTGCCACATTGCTTCATCCACCAGTCCCTGGCATGAAGGATAGCTTTCCAAGTCCAGGGATCATTTCCTTTAGTAGTAGTTGTCCAGATGCTGTCAGGGTGGGGTAAAAAGATTTGATGGATCCATTGGATCCAAAGACGTTCCGAGTCATGAGTGATAGCTGAGATGGTCTTGAGTATGAAGCACATATTCCATTTGTGGATATCCTTCAAGCCCAGACCACCATTTTTCTTGGTATTTGTGATGCTGGCCCAGGCCACTGGAGGAGTGGTACTCCCCTGACCAAAGGAAGGACCGAAAGCAATTAATGACCCTTTTGATGACGTTCTTAGGAATTGTGATGCAGGAGGCCCAGAAACCAACTACGCCAAAAAGAGTACTCTGGATGAGGGAGAGTCTGCCAGCAAAGGAGAGGGATTTACTACCCCAAGAAGAGATTGCTTTACGAATGCTGTCCGTGAGAGGGTTAAAGTCAGTAGCTTTGGGTTTCCTAGCAGTGATAGGGATGCCGAGATAGCGAAATGGAAATGAACCCAGCTTAAATCCGGTAAGTTGAACAAACGTATCAGTAAGGGTGGGGTTGACCCCTCCAAGAAATATGTCAGATTTGGTAGGGTTAAGCATAAGACCCGAGGCTTCAGAGAAAAGATTGACTTTGTTGAGCATGGATGTTATGGAGTTTTGGTCACCTCTACAGAATAATAGGGCATCATCAGCAAAGAAGAGGTGAGAGATGCGAAGAGATTTGCATGAAGGGTGATAGCTAAAAACCGGGTTGGTAAAGAGCTGGTCGAGCAGTCGAGAAAGCATGTCCATAACCAGAGCAAAGAGGTAGGGGGAGAGGGGTCGCCTTGGTGTAACCCTCTTTCCCCTTTGAATGATGCCGAGGGAGAGCCATTTATGTTAATCGAGAAGGAGGTGGTGGTGACACATTGCATAATCCAGTTACTAAATTCGGGGGGAAGTTTAGGAAGGAGAGGGTGTCCTGGAGGAATTGCCAGTCCACAGTGTCAAAAGCCTTCCTGATATCCATTTTCAAAGTACACCGAGGGGAAATGTTTGCCCTTTGGTAGTTTTTCATAAGGCACGAGCAGAGCTGGATGTTATCAGAGATAAGGCGGCCTTTGATAAAGCTCCTTGGCTGGGGTTCACAATTGAGGGGAGGACGTTCTTTATCCTATCGGCCACAACTTTTCTTATGATTTTATATAGAGTATTACAGCAGGAGATGGGCCTATAGTCCTCCGGGGACGAGGCATTATCCGTTTTGGGAATAAGGGTGATAAGGGTGGCATTAATCTCTTTAAGAAGTCTACCACTATGGAAGAAACTTTTTATGGCTCCACAAATGTCCTCTCCAATGATACCCAGGCTGCTTTAAAGAATTTAGCAGTGTAGCCGTCCGGGCCCGGGGCTTATATCCCCAATGGAAAAAAGGGCAGCTCTAATCTCTTCACTCTCAACCGGTTGGGTTAGAAGATTCCATGAAGAGCGGTCGAGAGTTCTGACGTTGTCCAAATTGAGATCCCCCAAGGAAAGCTGCGGGGGGGTCCTGGAGCCAAGAGATTGACGGAAGTGGGTGACCAGACAGTTTTCAATGTCGGATGGAGTATGGAGGATCTCTCCATGATTGTTCAGTATGGTAGCGATGGAGTTTTTATTCCTTCTCGCCTTAATGGCTCTATGAAAAAAGGATGTATTGGAGTCCGCCCACTTAAGCCAACGGGTTTTTGAGAGCTGGCGGAGGAAAAGGATCTCTTGGGAGTCCCTAGTAATGAGGTTGTGCCTAAGAGATTTTTCCTTAGAGATAAGCACCGGATTCCAAGGATCAAGGTCCAAGCTTTTTTGAATGTCAATGAGCTTATTTCTGATGCTTTGGCCTTTGTCCCCAAGAGATCCAAATTCTGATTTATGAAGATGGATAAGCCCTTTTCTGAGGTGTTTAAGCCTTTGGACGATAGTGTAGAGGCGGCTCCCACATGGGGCGAGATCCCACGCGTCACGAACCAGGGGGAGGAATGAGGGGTCATTGGTCCAAAGGTTGAGGAACCTGAAACTTCTCTTACGAGGGGGCGGGGTTGGAAGGGAGATCACCATGGGGCTATGATCCGAAACCAGGGGAGGAAAAAAGGAAGCAAAGCTGGTGGGGAACGTCAGGAGCCAATCTTCGTTCACTAAGACCCGGTCAATCTTCCCTAGGACGCGGCGGTGGTCAAATTGATTATTCCACCAGGTGAAGAAACGACCATAAAAGCGGAGGTCTTGCAGGTCCGCCCTGGAGACACAATCAGCAAAATCTCGATAGTCTCTTGTCGGTGGGTTGCGACTACTTAGCCTATCTTGCGCATAGAGGATATTATTGAAGTCCCCGGCAACCACCCAGGGCCCGAAGGTACTTTGGGTGAGATTTATAATATCCTCCCAAAGTTGTGATCTCAGAGCTTGAAAGTTTCTCCCGTAGACTACGGATAAGGTAAAGTTCATGGTGCCCATAATAGACACTTTGCAGGTGAGGATTTGGTCAGTGGAATGGATGGGGGAGAGGGAGATGATGGAAGGGTTGTACAGGATCCAAATGCGGCCACTCTGATGAGCACCATAGTTATGGACAACCCTCCATGAGGGGAAGAGAAGCGAGCGAGAATAGAATGAGGTTGTTGAAGGAAACATGGGTTTCGAGGAGGCCAAACACACACGGCTTATGTTGGCAACAAACTTTTGGATCTCAAGGAGTTGGGGCGGTCATTACACCTAAACATTCCAAATTGCAAGATTCATAACAATGGGGTATCGTGGGATGGGAGGGCGGGAAGATCAGAGCTCTCATCAAGAATGTCAAAGGTATTAGTAAGAAGAAGCGAGAGGTCGTCGGGCATAGGACTCAGGGCCTTACTAGAGGCCTTACTATGGGCCTTACCAGGGTTCCTACCGTTGGGAAGGACCACCTGCCAATCTTGATCAAGGTTTGGAGGGAGAAGGAGTTTGAGAGAGGGTGACATTAGCTCCCCAGGGGGAATAGAGGAAGGACTAGGGTGGGAGGGAGAGCCAGAGGCCTGGGCGAGATTATGCGAAGCATCCAACAACGGCTGGCCAGGTGGGGGAGGATGGATGGATAGCAGGTTGGCTGGCCGGGGAGTCTCCCTAACTGGCAGGGCAGCCTGGGCTACAGAAGAGGGGGTGGGGGCTTTCCCTAGAGGTTTAGGTGGGCCAAGCAGCGACCCCTGAGCACGTCTAGGTCCGGAGCGGACAGATTTAGGACAACGGGCAGAAGAGTGTCCTAGGAGGCTGCAGGAAGAGCATGAAATAGGTTCCCATTCATAGACTATTTGCTGGAATCGGGTGCCACTAGGGGCACGGATCTCAATCTCTCTAACAAGGTCGAGGTTGAAATCAACTTCGACCAAGACTCTAGCATAAGAGATCCTAGATTGGTGGCAGTAGTAGCTTGGTCAGTGTAAAGGGGGGACCCAGCTTGGAGCAAATCTTAGCGAGGCTGGATTGGGACCAGAGGCTAGTGTGGAGGCCAGGGAGCTGAAGCCAGACGGGGATGCGGGTTGGGTTGAGATCTTTCGGATCAAAAGAAAAGTCAGGGGACCACTTCTTTAGGACCAAGGGGGAAGAATAGAGGAGCCAGGGGCCCTTATCCAGCACTTGTTGAAGATCATTAGCACTATCAAAGGGAATAAGAACCATCCCTCTTCGTGGAGGAGGATTTGGGGGGTGGCAACAAAGTTCCAAGCCCGCTTCACATATTCTTTGACAATGTTGAAGCCAAATTTTTTCCCCCAAATATGACCAACTAGGGCATTTCTCCAGTAGTCAATCTCAGGCAATAAATCATTTTCCTCTATTGTGACATACGAGCTTTCAGTGTCTATGATATCATTATTATCTAAGCGAAGAGACATGCCACAATTTGATTTCTGCTTAGCAAGAAGCGTGTCTAGAAAAGAGGGGTTAGAGTTTTTACCTGATGGCGCTTCACTCGAGTGGTTAGGTCGAGGGGTTCTTTTCGCCCAGGCAGTCTTCTTGCCAGGTGTAGCGGGAGCCCCCGAGGCTTTAGGGAGGGGCGGAAAGTCCTTGTTCACCTCAATTGGTGGTGAAAGAGCAGATTGATTAAGGAACTCTTGAAGCATCACGTCCTCTGGGGGGCAAGAGAGCTCAACCACTAAGTCAAGGGCAGGGGCCGAAATCGCAGGAATTGACTGAACCGCAACACCCGCCACACTCGGGCTGGTCCTATTATCACCAGGGACCGCAGTGCCCAAACCTCCAGAATTGAAACCACAGATGGCAGGGAAGACTTCATTCCTAGCAGATTCGGGGCCAACACACCCGAGCAACAATTCCTCCGCAGCTAGTTCAAATTCAGAGGGATTATTACCACCAACCAAATTACCATTGGAAGTAATATTGGCACCCAGATTATTACCACCAACCAAATTATCATTATCAATCGTAGCAAATTTGGGCATCCGGGATACCCCAGCGTCACAGCTAGCGGACTCGACAACCATATCAGGTTGAGTCTCACCGGCCAGATTGTTGCGCTCCCGACCCGACAGAACCAAGTCGGTCCCAACAGAAGCAGCCGCTACATCATGAAGCTTGGGAATCTTCAAGCTTCCTCCAACAGAGTACGAGAGTTCTTCCTCAACGCCAACAGGGGAGGCGGGGGCCAGAACCACCGACGACGTCGCAACGAGAGAGAGAGGCTTGGGGGCGGCCTGAGATTTAGCACCTGGCGGAGTGGGCGGCGGCGAGATCTGTGCTGGAGTGGACCTGGTGGGAGGGCGCCGCTTGCCCATGGAGGAGGAGGAAGCCAGCAGCGCACGCAGCGAGAGCAGGGTGGGGAAGTACTCCTGAAGTGTGGCCTGTGCCACCAGGCGGGTGCCCGGCAACGGGGCTGGACCACCTCGGAGCTCAGATCAGTGGCGACGTCGATGAGCACAAACCGGTGGCGAAAAAACAGAAGACGCGAGCTAGCCTGGGACGGGAGGAAGAAACAGCGCGTGGGAAGCGCGTACCCTTGGAGCAACGGGAAGAAACTTTTTTTTTGAGGTTTTTTTTGCTTTAAGTTCGTAAACCTTAAATTAAGTATAAAAGATATGTTGAAGGTAATAGCTAGATAATTTAGTTGTGTCACTCTGTGACAAATGTGAGCTCACTTGCATAATGTGAACCCTAAGAGCTCAACTAATATATAAGACGCCCAAGTTGAAAGCACCTTGCACTTATCATATACATGACAGTGGTACGGGCACGTTATTATTAAACGTCCATAGAATAATCTCACGTACGTACAGCGTTTGTCAATGACAAATTCTTTTTTGAATTGAGGATTCTTATATATATCAAGACACCTAAGTTGAAAGCTGCTTGCACTTATCGTATACATGACAAGTGTACCACTCCCTTCTAATATCAGTACTACTGGGAAATATTTATTTTATGTCAGAAAATTAAGATAATCAAGAATAGAATTTGGTACCGCCTGTTCTACAATAGAGAGTAATTCTTGCAGGTAGTATTTTATTTTTGGGAAATTCATTTATTATATTTTTAGTCAATTCATGAAATATCCTTATAAAAAAAGTTACAAATTATTATTATATTTTTATACAAATTTATGAAATGTTATTATAATTATTAACGAGAAGAAAAAATGGTAAAAATGTCATTAGTGGTTAACAAAGTAATTTTTATAATTCATAATATATACTTAAATGTTAAAGACAAACTTACTTTTATTGTTATCTTGTACTCACATATGATTTCATAATCCTTATAAAGCTTTTATATCAAATCCCTCAAAATCTCACTCACTAACTAGTGAGTGTTGAGTATTGCATTGTCATCATTTAGGCTCTATTCAATATAAAGGATCAAACACACTACATCTCTGACTCCGGATAACAAAGGTAATGAATGGACATATATTTTAGTAAAACTTTAACCAATGTTGCACTAACACATGACTATCAAATCTATAAAGTAAGAGAGATAAATCTAGTAAATGTTTCTAGCCGACATCTCCCTTATGTGGCTTTGAGAGACGTGGATGCATACGCAAACAAAAGCGTTTATTTATTTTTTGTAAGAGTAAAAGGTTTAGTAATCGACATCCACAAAAAATAAACTAAATTTCATTCACTAAAATATATTATTTTAATGTATTTTCTCATATTCTCTTAATATATCAATAAAAATCTTATTTCTAAATTCTTAATTAAGTAATTCTTTCTTACTCTCTCTTTTACTCTCTCTTCTACATCTCTTTTTATTTTTTCTATTTAAATCTTCATCTCTATTATAAATTCAGTGATGAATTGAGAAATAATCATAGCTTGAAACGGACAATTGTTGTACGGACACTTTAATATAAACGTCCATGAGGGCATCCACAATAGGGGTTTTTGACACGGTTACATATGTGAAATGTTCTACAATGGTGTGGATTCCACCCATTTTCTCTCTCCAAGGTTCTTAAATAAGAACCCTACTTTTTATGACACATTAGACACACCTATGTGTATCTCTCTTTCATATTTTATCTCACATCTAAATAATGATAGTTTATTGGTTGTTGATTAAGAGAGAAGATTAAGAAACTTTGTTATTGTAGTCAATAGAGTTCCTTAAGTGATAAAATATAATTTTTAGATGACATGGCACCTAAGAATGTGTTAAGAAACTTAAAACCATTGTGGATGCCCTAAGAAATAACCTCACTTACCGCGTTTTCCAATACAATACTTGTTAGTCAGATCTGAAGACAGACACCCAAGTTTGAAAGCACCTTGCACTTATCATATACATGACAGTTGTACGGACGCGTTATTATAAACGGCCATAAGAAATAATCTCACGTACGTACGTACAGCTTTTTGTCAATGCCATACATTTTTTATTTTTATTTTTTGAAAAGAGGATGCTTATATATATCAAGATACCTAACTTGAAAGCACCTTGCACTTATCATATACGTGACAATTGTAGCACTTTTAATATCAGTACTACTGGGAAATATTATTTTAAGTCAGAAAATTGAGATTATCAAGACTAGAAAGGCACCGCCCATTCTACAATAAAGAGTAGTTCTTCTAAGTAGTATTTTATTTTATTTTTATCCAATCCAGTCTCAAATTTATTGGGTCTTGTGATGTATTTTTCAGACTCGTCATCGGATATATTTTTTTAACAATTTCGTTTTCTTTAACCCAGTATTATTATAATAGCTAATTTGATCATTGATAGAAGAGCTATTACGTACCAAACATATCCAGTAAAAACGTAGATTTTGTATCGATTCGAATTTGCGGTAAGCAAAAGTATTTAATTTAGCAGTAGTAGTTTCTTCCTGAAGGTGTGTGTCGTAAATATTAATTAATAATAGTACAGTTTTAATATTAATTTATACTGTAGACGATAAGCAAATAAAAGCCCGGCGATAAGGTATGTTGATCTACAAACACTTGCGTATCTTAATTTGCCTCTTTCAGTGGATCTAACAATAAACTACCAATTATTTCCTCAGAAAACAATACAAAAATAAGGAAGGCCGGCAGAGAAGTTAGACAAGTGGTCGGCTCAACGAGATGGGAAGAGTCTTGAATTAATTTTGGTGAGTATACTATACTAGGTTATTGATAAGAATATGATCGTTGGTTTGAGTATATTCTTCGTTCCTAAAGTGATTGGGTTGGTGGAATAATAATCGTGATGTAGTAGTACTAAGTTACAATGTAGTCATTAGAGAGAAAATGTTCTCTCCTCTCTCTTTCTTCTTCTTTTTTTTTTTGTCTTTCTTCTCTTTTTTTCTTTTTCTCCTTTTCTATAGTCCGGTAGATATCTTTCTTTGGTATTCTACTTAATTCTTAGTTTTTTCTCTTGCGGGAGAAATTCTTCATTTTCGTCTAGCTTGTTTTTTGTGTTTTTGTGTCTAGTGAGTTTTGGGTTTGGATTGGGTTCTGAGTTTTCCACCGGTTATGTTGATGCGTGTGCCTTAGAGATTTATCCGAGCTCGGTAGAGCCGTTGGATCCCTTTCAGTTTTGCTAGCCAATTGTTGTTGCTAACAGGATGCAGATCAACAACATTTGAAAAGCCACAGGTGAAGACGGTGATGGTGGTGGTGGTGGTGTTAGGGCTGACCATGGTGGTTGCTCACTATGATGATGAAGTTTTTCATGCAAATTTTCTACTTTTAAGATACAAGTTAGTCTTTATAGATATATCTTTTATACAAATGTTCACTTGCATGTGATCTTCTTAATATAATATAAGAAACTAGTCCTTTCCTTAAAAAAAAGTGATTGGGTTGGGTGTTCCTTATTTATCCATCAATTTTTATGTGTGTGTACGTTCCCTTATATTCATCTGAGTATTCTATATCTCGAGTGTTCATAATCAATTATATGGCACCAGCTACCCTCATCTTCAGCGGGTATAATATAAAAATGATTGGTCAGAATCTCTTAATTTTCAATTTCGGTTTGATTTTATTAATTAATCATAAAATTGGACATATATATGTATCAAATAAATAATAAATAGTCAGAATCGTTTTCAAATAAAGTTTCAGCTGATATAATATAAAATGATTAATCAGAGACAATTAAAATTGTTTTCTCATACCACATTTTTTTATGATGTCATAAGTTAATAGTATTAAACATGTGAAAAGATTAAAACATCCCTATTTATTAGTTGATATTATGTTACATTAAAATTTTAATTTATAATTAAATCAAATTTTTAAATTAAAATACTACATAAGTTAATAAAATACACAGTAAAAGTAATGAAATTTTAACCACGAAAACATTACCAACCAAGTAGACAGTCAATTGGTTTGTCTATAGCAAAGAAATTAAAGTGGGTCTTTCTAAATGTGCGTTATTCATCTTATTTAAGAAGTTTCTAATTTGGTAAACCGTAGTCCTATGAATTATTTAAACTCATAAAGAATTCATGGAGAGAACACATCCTACTTTTTTCCTTCTACATTTTCACTCTCAGGTACTCTGATGTGGATTTTTTGTCCATGTCCTCGTCCCCATACAAGAGACGTTATTCACATCCGGTTGATTGATTTTGTAGGAATAAGAAGGTGATCATTGGGAGGGGACCATTAATATGTAATAGCTGTTATTTGAAAATTTTGATGCATAGGTTGTTATGAGTGGAGAATAATAGTCTATTGTCGTTTAGCGCAAGTGTGGGGGACATCTTTGAGTGTGTTGGTTATTTAAGGAAAGGTTAGATATCCTAGTGAGGCATGATGGAATTTGTATTACGCTGGCCACTATGTGGACCTGGCAGGCTTGGACTGATTTTCCCATTTTGGCAGGACTTTGCCTGGTCTATCCTCACGTATTGTTCCCTTATTGTCATTAATGTCAAGCTGATTACCATTTGAGTGTTTATTTACCTAGTTATCTATCTGCCCAGTAGTAGTTCCATCATTTTGGTATCAGAGCCTTGATTCTGGATGGTCACCACTATTACCGATATGATGGAATGTGGAGAAAGAACAATTGGCCATGAGAGGGGAGTTAGGTGAATTGAAAGCCACCATGGCTAACTTGTGCACCACCATTGAAGGTGTGCAGCAAACCATGCAAGCGATGGTGGGGATAATGGAGAGGAGGGACATGCTCATCGAAAACGACTCAACCTACTCCACCGGCGGTCATGGAAGGTCAAGAGGTGGTGCCGACGATAGAAGGTTTCACGTTCAAAAGGTAGAATTGCCGATAATTTAAGGAATCGACTCCGGCGGCTGGCTTTGTCAAGCAGAAAGGTATTTTGCGATCTACGACATTAAGGAGGAAGACCTCGTCCGTGTCGCCATGATGTGTCTATAAGGGGAGGCACTCCATTGGTTCTCATGGCTAGAAGATCATGTGGGAACGACTAATGCTGGCCATCGGGTTTGGTTCTACCTGAAACCGCCGATTCTACCCGGAACCGATTGGACCCGGAATTGGCCGGAACCAGTTCAGAACCTAAACTACCTTTGTGCGAAGCAAATACAAATACACATTTTGAGATTTAGGACTGAATCGGGCCCGGAACCGGTAATCGCCGTTGGATTCAGAACCGTGGAACCGGAACCGCCCCGGAACTGGTCAAAGTAGCCGTTGGATTCTGCCCAAAACGGCGTTGTTTTGGAGGTGGGGTGGCAGTGCACGCGCTCTTCGGACGATATAGCCGTTAGGAACCGGAACCGCTTAAAAATCCCAACAACTCGTTTTTTTTCTATGTGTCTAATGGCTACAAACGGCTATATTGCCCAAAAACCCCAATACACCATTTTATCATCATTCTACAACTCATGTTACTCTCCCTCTCTCTTATTACTAGTACTTTCTTGTGCAATTAATTGTTATTAAGTATTCTAGCTACTAAAAAGTTCATTTCTCACATTAGCTCTCAATTCCCATTTCTCACATTAGCTCTCAATTCCCATTTCCCACATTCTAGTAAAATGTCTAGGAGATCCGGAAAGGAAGTGATGCCTTCTTCCAACCTCCCAATCGATCCAAATTTTCAAGTTGATGAGTAAGACCAAATCGACGAGATGGAATTCGGGTATCGTCTACAACCACATTATTCACCTTCATCAATTCTGCAAGATGGAAGCTATACAATTTCTCAGCACGGATCTACAAACATGGGGCCAACACAACCAGAAATATCTCCATTTTGTGAGTATTAATATTAGTTACAATTTATTTTATACAAATTTTAACTTTAATTGCATTCTTATCTAAATTATAGTAAATCAATTTTTTACAATTAAAGGTACATCCTCTATCCCGTCCGATGCCCACAATCTTGATCAAGAAGAAGAAGATGATCATGATGATGATGCCGACAACACCGCTCCAAAAAAATGAAACCAGCTTCTTGGGTGTGGGCATACTTCACAAAGAAAGAAGATCTAAAGAAGCCCGAGGCATACAAACAATATTGCAATCTTCGCAGCAAAGGATTTGCATGGGCGGCGGCCACCAGAACCCAATCCTTTGTAAAACATTTGAAAACGCACAAAATCTACAAGGATACGACGGCAATGGCGGGCAGTATAAGCAGTTAAAATATGCTCACTTGGTTTACCCAATGACAACCCGGTCCAGGTTTTTTTCATTATGATAGAGAAAGAATGATATATGGCATGGCTAGGTTTATGATTGCTGGACAATTACCTTTTAATTTTGGTGAAAGTTTTTATTTTGAAAACTTTGTTTGCACCACATTACAACTACAATATAGTAGAGTGCTTAGGAATACGCTTAAATGTTGAGCTTTTGCACAACATAGTAAAACTAGAAACCAACTTATGGAAATGATGAATGCTTTTGATGGTCGTGTTTCATTAACTAGTGATATGTGGACATCTACTACTAATGAGGCATTTATTTTTGTTAATTAGATTGATAGTTCTTAGACGCTTCAGAAGCGTATTATTGCTTTCGATATTTGATGATGTACATACCAGTTTTAATATTTTTGAGAAAATTATTGAAATATTGTCTGAGTGGAATTTGTTAGACAATGTATTCTCCATTTCTTTAGAAAATTCTTCAAACAATGTTAGGTGTGTAGATCTTCTAAAAGCCTCTACGAAACTCACTCCTGCATAAAGAAGATTACTTGCATGTTCGATGTTGTGCGCATGTTGTAAATTTGTGTGTACAAAATGGTGTGTCTAACTTGACTTCCACACTAAAACGAATTAGGCATGTAATGAGAAAATTAGAAAATTGCATGTTGTTAAAATTGAGTACAAAAAAAAGTGTGAGGAATCTGGTTTACTTCCTCGTCATTTTGCTCTCGACATCCCCACTAGATGGAATTCCACATATGAATTGTTAGTTAAGACTAAGAAACATCAGCCCATTTTGACTAGTTTGCATAACACTATGGTTGTTCAACAAAATCAAGAATTAATGAGTGAGGACTTTTGGGAAAAGGATAATGTTGTGCAGAATGTTTTAAAATATTTTGATAGTGCAACTAAGGTGTTTTCATTAGTTTATGAACCTAATGTGCATCTTGTCATAAATGAATACATTAGTATTTTCCATGTCTTGCATGAGAACAAGAATGTTGGTGGGATTAGTGGGGTTATTTATGATATGATGTCTAAATGGTTTAACTATTTCAATGAATTTCCTTTGATTTATTGTATGGCTATTGTTCTTGATCCTCAAATAAAATTGGATGGTCTAACAAAATTGCTTGATTATTATTATAGTATTGTTCCAGGAGGTCCACCCAATGATGATTATGTTAAGGACCATGTGAAAAGGTTAATGTAGCCTTGAAAAAGCTTCATGATGAGTATACTTCAAAGTATCCTCCGGATGAGCTTTCTTCTACTAGTGGTAGTGGTTCCTCTTCTAAACAGCCACGTCCTGGTAGCAAACGAAGTACTTTGATTTCTAATATTTTGAAAAGACCAAAATCAGTTCAATCGGGTTCCAGATTTTGTACTTATGATGATTATATTAACTTCACTTTTAGTTATGATGATGATGATGGTGATATAGATGTTCTTAAGTGGTGACAAGCATATGAAGTCAAGTTCCCCATCCTTGCAAAGATAGCTCGAGATGTGCTAGCAATTCCAGCATCAATCGTTGCTTCAGAGTCAGCATTTAGTGCGGGAAAATGAGTGCTGGATGAAAATAGATCAAGCCTTGCACCGCAATCAAGGTTTGTGTTGAGAAGTATGATTGAGACTTAGCCGAGTTGAGATGCTAAGCACATGCATTGCAATACGAGGGGCAACATGATGATTGATACGAGATGAATGGGGAAAACACCACTTAGGACTTCTATTTTGTATTGTAATCTTTTAGAATGTATTAGTATTACTTTCTTTCCATGTAATCCTTTTTAAGACTTATAAATTGAAATCATGTAACCTCTTACTAGTTGTACACTTTTTCTTTATTAGGGTTTTCCCAATGGGTTTTTACCCAATAAGGTTTTAACGAGGCAGTGAATTATATAATAAAATTCTCTTTGTTCAATTTTGTCGATTCAATAAAAAATTTAAGTATTTGTGTCTTACACATTTAAGATTATAAACTTGAGGAATAACCTATCTTGGAGTAAAATGGGTAAAAATAG
>JAIOTZ010002521.1:0-16010 GCA_023374045.1 Limonium bicolor
ACAAGCCCGACCGACCTTGCAAGTCCGGTCCCCAAGGTCGGTCCATTCCAGAAGCCAATTCTCGCAGGGTAAACTGGGCTCGACCGAACTTGCAAGTTCGGTCGCAAGTTCGGTCTGCCCCAGACCCTTTTTTTCCTTTCTCATCCAACTCCAAACTTCACCCCATATATCCTAGTATACCCTAACCTCATTTGGGCACTTCAAACACACCTTTATCCATGTGCTAAACTCTTTAAATCACCACCAAAACCCTTTATCATTCACAAATGTCTTACAAAATTCCTAGCACTTGGGATGTTTCTCCTTAAGATTTCTAAGTGGTAGTCACCAATAATGACCTCTACACAAGGTGTTTCTCTACACCTTAACATCTTCTCTCAACTTCTTTTCTTACTAACTAAACCTCCTTTTTCACATCTTACCTAAACATCACTTATTCCTTGGATATCAACATTACCTAAACCTTAAACAAACTCCTCCAAGACTTAAATACATTCTAAAACACACATTGAATTCCTAGAACTTCAAGATAATACCTAACTCCTTGCATCACTCTAAATCACCTTAATACATGTTTTCTTCTCAAGTAAACATTATTCACCTTTAACACTTCCTAGTTCACCAAAACTTACTTAAAACACTTAGAACTTCTTACACATTTTCCAAATTTGGCCATAGCTTCTCTTGTGTATACTCACATCCAAACACTTAGGTTTTTACCTTATTTCATTCAAGAACACCTAAAATCCATCAAACACATTTTTATACACAAACTTCTCACATTTAGCACTACATCACAATATAGTGCATAACTTAAATTGCTTGGCACTTAGGCCTTTAAATAACATGGCTCTTAGGCCCTTAACTTGCATAAACCTTAAACACTGAATTTCCCACATAAATAATGCCTTTGACCTGCAATTACACACACCAAGACATATGTTCCTTTACTAGTCTCCTTGAGAACACTTTACTAAGCATTCACCATTTGCTCTTTAGGTAGTTTTAGCAAGCATTATAAGCTCATTTCTCCTAAGGCATTAAACCACATTAGGTTAGTATATTTACCTCTTTTACACTCAAACTTCTTTCTTGTTTCCTCTTAAAACCAGTAAGGCATTTCTTTCCTTGTCAACTACTAAACAATATACCAACATTAAAATGAGTATATAAGCTTTATGTTTCATCTCAATGTAAACCCTAGGTTTACATTATTTCAAAAACACTAATGTAGTTGTTTTACCTTGATCTTTGAAGGGAGTTTGAATATCTATGAAGAGAGGACTCCACCTAGTCCATGAAAAGTTGGAACCAAGCTAGAACAAAGTCACACCAAGAGCACCATTAATGTGCAATTTTGGTCAAGGCAAAAACATGAAGGAAACTTGATTTTTCTTTGAGATTCCTTACCTAGAAGCAAAGGAGAGTAATAATATGTAGAAAAACACAAGCTCAAGCTCCATCAATGGTGATTCTCCATGGCACCAAAATGAGTTCTTGAAGATTTGAAAAGGTGAAGTGTAGAGCTTGACCTAACTAAGACAAATATGGTCTTAGAATTTGATTTGGAGATGGAGTTGGATTTGGCAAGGAAATGAAGATGGAGAAGAGAGGTGATATAGAAAATCATAAATGGAGGGGAGGAAGGGAGCTTGAAGACGTGTGAAATGAGAAGGAATGAAAGAATGAGATGAGTTCTACTTTTGGAAGATATTTAAGTTAAAGCAAAATAGTACTTTACTTTATAGGCTTACTTTACTTATTTGATTTCTTTACATGTTGGTGACTCACACCATGAAAAACCGGCCCCCATATTACTTAGAAGGGTATAATAGCTTTGGTTGACCAATTTAATTACTTATAACAACATATGTTACAAACTAGCTTATAAAAGTTACTATTCTAAAAACAAGGCACATAGAAGTGAAATTTTTGATTTCCCATTGATATAGACTTCCAAATGTGATATATAGTACATGTTAATTAAAGAGTAATGATGGACATTTAGCCATTCAAAATCATTTACAAGACAATTTTTCAAAAACGTGCTTTAAGACTCCTTAAAAGCATTTTGTGTGTTTTAACGTTTTCAAGCTTGGTTTTCTTGGTAATTGAAATATGTTCATTAACATATTTATAAGGTATAGGTATGACCATTAGGATATACAAATTATCCCAAGCTTAGAGCACATTTTTGCCATATTGATTTAGGTATTTCTTATGTTTTATTTGGTTCATTGTTACCAAGGTTTCCTAAGGACTTAATTAGCCTTATTAAATCATACTTGAATATTATTAAGTCTTGGTAGGCTCTTTGGGTCCTAACCAAGTTCACTCATAGCTTAGAGCATGTTTTTGCTCAAACTGTACCTTAGTGCTTCATTGCATTTATTGTGGTTTAAATTGTTCACTGATGTTTCTAAGGCACTTTTTAGCCTCTACATACCATAGTTTAAATGTTTAACAACATATGAAGGTTTGGGGTATTTCACTATGTGATGTATGTATGTGATAAGTTCCATAAGGGAACCTTTAACTAATAAGTGTATGTTATGTATGGAGAGGAATCCGGTCGTTCCGGTCGCGCGTATTTTTTGGGAGTTAATATATATATGTGAATTAACTCCCATCCTGTTATGTTAGGGTTGTTTTCCTTCATTGGATTTCGACCTCCCACTAGCTTAGCCAAAGCTTACCTACCCGACCTCCACATCGGGCTAGGAGGGAAATTATGTATAATGTTGGTAGGGTGTCGATGCCTAAGTTCGCTTCGACTCCCTCTTTGTTATGTTACGGTTGTTCTTCCTCTGGAATTACAACCACCCACAAGCTTAACCAAGGCTTACCTACCTCATCACTATTGGAGTTAGGGGGAAACTACGTATGTTGTGATCGGTCCTATATGAGGCCGCCACTCAAGTAAAGGAAATGTATGTATGTTGTGCTCGGGCTTATATCACCCCGGCATTCCCTAAATAAAGTTATATCCTCTCAGAGGAGAGAAATTAAGTTGAGTATGTTATAAAGTGAAGTGTGTTGTTATTGAGTGTGTGTGTGTTAATTTGTGTTTGTGCCCTATTAATGATTGTTTGCTTATAAGCATGATATGTGTGTGAGTTTGTGCATGTTTGAATAAATCAACCGCATGCTAAGACGACAAATAGTTGTGCGGGCCCGGTAGCATGCGGGCTGCGGGATTACCATACCAGCAAAGGTGCTGACCCCCTTTGGGGGCTCCCATACTTTTCAGGTACAAGGAACTGGAAGCCGTTCGAGAGTAGGACAGGGTAGTGTTGTATGTGGTAGTCATGAGAATTGTGGATGTATTATAGGTGTAGTAAGACCGAAAATGTATCGGCGTTTGTGGGTAATTACTCGGTACAGCTATAATGTAAGTGTATAATGACTGTTGGACATGGAACATGATTTATGTGTAGTCGCTCGGGAATTTAGTCCATCAGACCGGTACAATGTATGTATGTTAGCCTTGTTAGCCACGTGGGTGGCTAACGGCGTGTAACACCAAAGAGTTAAGTGATGTTGTGAGTTATGAATTCCGCTGCGTTATGTTGTTAAGTGTGTTGTTAGTAGTTGGGGTGTTACAAGATGATATTAATTCAAAATGTTGAAAATAGAAGAGGGAAGTCATTAAACCAAACACCTTCTAGTGATCCATTCATCCTAGGTTAGCCTGGAGATGGGCTTTCAAATTCTTGATTCTTGGGACATATGATCAAGAAGTTTGCATTATTCTTAAAGACAAAGGTTTGGCTTCCTCTAACAGAATCGCCACATCTGCATGAACATCTCTCATGCCTTTTAGATAAAGAACATTTGCAAAACAATCAACATAGAGATGAACAACTGGGTGGCCAAGATTCCAAGCCATCTATAGACCAAATTGATTGCTCTAGCTTCAATGATCTGCGGTAACCATAAGAGCGGGTCCTTTTTTTAATTCCTGCCGAAGGATAGTGCCACTAGAATCTGTACACACAACACCTATGCTAGATCCTTCTGTTGAGGTGCTCCTATCTAGAAAGACTTTAAACGAGTTCAGCGTCGGACGATCTTTCAACACAATCTGATCTCTAGGTGGGCTAATGGGGCTAGCTATCTCCAGAAAAGACAAGGCCTGGTGTTATTGTAAAGCCCCTACTCTGTAACCTCATATTAGTTAACATTGTAGCATAATTAAAGATGATTTGCATCGAAAAATTAAAATTCAATCGTTCTAACTTCTGGTGCTACCTCCATCACTCACCTATGTGAGTAATGAAACGTCCAATTACCACATAATATATAGCCACTGTGATGACTCGAGATAGATCACCGAAATTGTATACAACATCAAATCCATAACTAAATCCATAATCATGTGAGAAGTCTAAGTGTAACACCCCTACTTAATCGGCTCTTAATCGTCATCCAAAACTCGTACTTAACTAATAATCGTAGAGATAATCTAAACACAGTCGAACTACTAGTGTTACCGTTCTCACTCGCCCATTCGAGTAATAACGCATTTGTTGAAATAATCATAATACGAAACAATTTCCTGCAGTGACAACAAGAGATAGACTTCACTTTACATTCCAATACAAAATATAATCATTAGTGAGCATTCTAAGTGTTCAAGTCCTATACACGTTTCTACATTTGTATCATAATATAACAGTACATATTTAAATAACTGTGACTAGCTACCTAGCGTGTCCCGCTCTCTGTCGACACCGGAAGCTGCATACCAGAAAGTCTATCTGATTAAAAAAATGTTGTTATTTCTAGCGATGTGAATCGTATGGGTAGCAACCTCCTATCTTTTAGCAAATATTTGGCTCGTATTAACATATGACCCGTATCTACGTTAACTGATTTGTCGTCGAATTCACCATCATCTTCACCCTAGGAAAGAACAATTAACACTTCCGTTCAGTCACGTGATACTACTCGTAAATGGGAAAACTACATACTTAAGAAGAAATAACACATTAATCAAACAAATAAATAGCAAAATGAATCATAACGAAGTAGATGAAAAAAGGAACGCGTCGGCAGAAACGGATTCACAAACAGGGGTATAACAAAGAAGATATAACGATTTTAAGACCAGAACCCCGGCGTAGATGCAGACGTTATATCGTGAGTGGTTAAACTGGTGTAAAATTAAAAGAAAAGAAATTAAAACTCAAAATAAACGTCGGGCTGCAAACAAATCCCGGTCGCAGTAGTATAGTGAAAATGTAAGCGACCGGATATCGAACCACGGGACTAATATACATATTATAGTACCTAAGCGTGTCACAGGAGGGGAGATTAATTGACTTGTTTTTATAAATAAAAGGAAAGATAAATAAACTAAATTAACAGATAAACTAAACGGGACTCTGGTTCAGATTAATATTATCTGCTCTTTCATGCTATTCCTACTGGTTTAATTATAATTGTCTGGCAAAATTCCTTTAATTATCTTAAGGACTAAGTCATAGCCTCATAAGAACTCGTTTACCAGAAATGCTCGGTCTAATCAAGGTTCGAGCACTCTTATGTAAACGGACATTAAATTGAGGAAATATAATTGCATCTGAAAATACTAACTCATTAAATCATAATAGAGCTTTCTCCAAATTTACGGCTTAATCAACCTATCTATTTATCACCTGGTCTGATCAAAATAGACTTAGCAAGCAATTTAATAAACTCATGACATTCATTAAAAAGGCGAGAGATGAGCTTTAAGCGTAACAAACTTCATTAAATTAAAACCAGTAAAAACATTGCATAATTAATACAGAACATAATAATCATTCGCAAAGCATATGAACTCTAGCCTAACATATTAAATAGTTTGGTCTTCTATTTAAATACGTGAGACTAGAGGTGAAATTAATGAGATGAAAAGAAAACAAATGGAGAAGCGGGAGATTAGAAATGAAAATGAACGAGTGAGTGAAAGTGTAGTGGTATGAAGATGGAATGATGGTGTGAATTGGAACTCCAGGAGGAACCACGGACGGAACCTCTGGAAGGACACTCAGTAAGGAGGAATGAAGCTCGTATTTATAGAGGAAGAAGAACAGAGCAGCAGCTCATTAGCTCACTGATTGAGCTCGATGATTGCAGCTCCCCATTGATTGCAGCTATTGATTGCGCAGGGGACAAGGCTGAAACGCGGGCGTGATTTCTGGTAGGCGCCGACTGCTTAAAGGATATGGCGGAGGCAACTTGCAGACGGAGGCGAAGATAACCCGTTGATTTCCTGGACATTTAGACGTGTCCGCGACATAAGTGCGGTCTCCTCTGTCTTGTCCGCCTCGTATCAAGCGGTCTCCTCTGTCTTGTCCGCCTCGTATGAGGCGGTTGCCCTCTCTGCCGTCCGCCTCGTATGAGGCGGTCGCCTCTGTTTCGTCCGCCCCTTATTGGGCGGTACTCTCTATTCCCGTCCTCACAATATGAGGCGGTTGCCTCCATTCAGAGTGGTCCGCCCCTTATTGGGCGGTTGCATATCTTCCTCACGTGACCATCTTTTAATCCCTTATAAACATATGTATGTTTTAGGTATTTTTCCTACAATTTAACACATATAATACATTAGTTAATATAACAACATTATTATAGGAAAAACCCTAGATAAGTGAGAAACATTACTAAAAATGCTACAATTAATAAGGTGATTAAACCTTAAAAAGTCTATATGTTTTGCACTTATCAAACTTCCTCACACTTGACTTTTGCTTGTCCTCAAGCAAATAAGGAATATAATTATCTCTAAGCCTTAATAATAAAACAAGATTAAATAAGTGTAGAAGGGAATTTAGACAAAGTGACAATTGAGAGAATAATTCTGCTCTTAGAAGTAGGTTTTTATAAACAGTGAAGAAGAACAATTTAATAAAAGCACAGAAAGACTAACTGCAGAAAACAAGTTAGATTAACCTGAGATTCCCAACCAATTTCATTCACTAACCCGGGATGACAAGGGGTGTGAAGTAATGCCTTATTCCGCAATACCTTTCAACACCACGTACTCATGTTCATAAATATAATTGCAATTTATTATTTACATTTCTTTTTGAATGTGCAAATTGTATATACAAAGCACATATTATTTTTATATATATTTTTTTTGAATTGCATTATTTTTCTGTACCCCAGACTTTTCTCTCTATCCTTGTAGCGGTGTTGGGTCTTCTATCCCAGATCACGACACCTTAGGTAGATAGGTGTTAAAGCACCCCAAAGAACTTAATAACCGGATAGACGAGGCCTGTTTTGGTTAGAAAAATTCATAAACAGCGGAGTACCTTGTCTTTATCCTTTTCTTTCCTTGACTTTCCACATATTTCCATAATCCCAAGCTAAACTAAATTGATTTTTACAACTAGCAGATCTATCATATTTTGGGTGAAAATAGAGTATTTTGAAGGAAAATAATTTTATACAAACTCCTTAAAGTAAAACTACCTTTCAGTTGTCACTTGACATAATTTCAGACACTTCTACAATTATTTATCTCATTTTTCAAAAAAAATTTTTATATAGGCAGTTTAGAGTAGCAAAAAGCGAGTATCTTCTTCTTCTTCGTCCTCATGTAGGAGACCACCTTATGGAGCTGGCTGTACATGACGTGGCTGAAGGAGATGCGCTGAGCGGGTGGAAACGGACCTAGGAAGTAGTCTAGTAAGGCACAATCCTCATCAGTAGCATCATGCGCCCCAGATGGGCGAATCTGATGACTGAGGATCTCCAGGAGAACCCTCTGAGTCAGCGTGGGGAAGCTCGCGAACGGGAGGACATCCTTCTCCTCCTCCCCTCTACGTCGGGTCCTCCGACCTACGACCTGAAGCCACCTAGACTTCGACCTCTGCAAGTACTCCTCTGTGAATCCTCGGATATCACCAGGACCATCCGGGATGTGCAGGAAAGAAGTGAATGTCGAGGGTGTGACCTCCACGGGGCGATGGCGTACATAAGAAGTAATGCTCATATCGCCCGCCCGGGCATTAGCATAAAATTCTCTAACTAAGTCCGGACTAAAGACTCCCTGCCCTAACCTTAGGATCATCGAAAGTCCTAGCTTGGCAAATAGAGTATCCACCCCTGCAGCCTCTAGCACCGCAGGCTCAAATTTTCTCTCCACAACAAAGTCCTTGCCCTGATCGAACCAGGCACGAGCCTCTACTGAAATAAAGCCGTCGTCCCGGAGACGAGGTGCAGAAGAGGATGATGCACCGGGGCAGTCACCACCACGTGTACGAGACATACTAATATATATTTAAAATTAAAAGCAAACAACATTAACAGCATAACAATTAACATTAAATATCAAACAAAGTAATAACAACATGAGAATCAATAGAAATTAACAGCATAAAAATTAATAAACAACATAAAATTAAATAGAAAATAACAACAAAAACGTTAAAACAACATAGAAATTAATATCAAAATAGAACATTAATACTTAACATAAACAACTCCGTAAATTAATAATAATAGAAAACAAGTTGAACAAAGAATGAAACATAAACAGAATAATTATACAACATAAATTCTGTCGAAAATTCGACAGAGTCTCCCCTAAAATTCTTCGTTTCTCCACAAAAAATTCAGTCAGATTTCAAGGTATTTAGTACCGTCACCAATCAAATCTATAAATAATAACCTATAATCATAATCTATACTCGTTTAATAATCAAGGCTAAATAAAACTGAAAAATGCTAGTTTTAACAATGGATTTTCGTAACTATCATTCTTCAATTTTCGAATTCAACAAAAACACCCAAACTAAGTGTAATAAGTGAAGATTTAACCTTGTGTATGTAGATTATGATTAATAGAGGACAAATTCGAGACAAATCTAGCAATTAGAATTCGAAATTTTCGAATTTAATGAATTAGGGATTCACAACTTCAGTCCTTAATTTCTCCCAATGTAGTTCATCATTTACAGATTTGAAGCTATAGAAATGTAAAGAATTCAAAAACGAAGATTTCGGTACTAACCTTGTATGATTTGATGAAGAATTGAAGAAGTTGTGTTGATTAGAAGAGGAGGGCGATTCGCGCGAGGGCTGTGTTCTTCGCTTCTGTTCATCGTTCGATTTCGAGAGTGGGAATTGGGGAAGAACGGAGTGAAGTGAAACGCGGCGCTTCAGCCTTTTTTTTTCCTATACCGAGTAGCGTCCGCATGGTAAGTGACGGACAAGTGTGTGGCGTCCGCACGGTAAGTGGCGGACAAGTGTGTGGCCGCCAGAAACGGGGCGGTTGTCCTGGCGGACAACCCCTGTTTCGTTTTTTTTTATTTTAATGTAACATTAAGAATAATAAATAAACAGATCAAACATTAGTACACATAAATTAATAATTAGTAGTTAGATTACATAAATTATAAGTTAGTGGTTAATTACATAAAATTAAATGTTAAGGACAATGGAAACAAAATGTTAGAGACAATGGAAATTAAATGTTAATAGTTAGAGACAATGGAAAGAAATGACAGAAAATTAAATGACATAAATTAAAAGTTAGTAGTTAGTAAGACAATGGAAATTAAATGACAATAATATAAGAGTTAGTAATTAGATGTTAGAAGTCAGATGTCCAGAGTTAGATGGCCAAAGTCAGGTGTCCAATGTCATATGTCCAATTAATATTAACAGATTATTAAATAATTAATATTAACAAAATATAGTAGATAATTAATATTAACAATAAACAAAAATAATATAGAAATAATATTAACAGAGATAAGAGAATAAAATATTTATAATTAACAGGTGAATAATCCGGGGCTTAGGAACTAGAATAAATCTAGTCCCCGGCAACGGCGCCATTTTGCAGACGTTATATCGTGAGTGGTTAAACTGGTGTAAAATTAAAAGAAAAGAAATTAAAACTCAAAATAAACGTCGGGCTGCAAACAAATCCCGGTCGCAGTAGTATAGTGAAAATGTAAGCGACCGGATATCGAACCACGGGACTAATATACATATTATAGTACCTAAGCGTGTCACAGGAGGGGAGATTAATTGACTTGTTTTTATAAATAAAAGGAAAGATAAAATAAACTAAATTAACAGATAAACTAAACGGGACTCTGGTTCAGATTAATATTATCTGCTCTTTCATGCTATTCCTACTGGTTTAATTATAATTGTCTGGCAAAATTTTTTAATTATCTTAAGGACTAAGTCATAGCCTCATAAGAACTCGTTTACCAGAAATGCTCGGTCTAATCAAGGTTCGAGCACTCTTATGTAAACGGACATTAAATTCGAGGAAATATAATTGCATCTGAAAATACTAACTCATTAAATCATAATAGAGCTTTCTCCAAATTTACGGCTTAATCAACCTATCTATTATCACCTGGTCTGATCAAAATAGACTTAGCAAGCAATTTAATAAACTCATGACATTCATTAAAAAGGCGAGAGATGAGCTTTAAGCGTAACAAACTTCATTAAATTAAAACCAGTAAAAACATTGCATAATTAATACAGAACATAATAATCATTCGCAAAGCATATGAACTCTAGCCTAACATATTAAATAGTTTGGTCTTCTATTTAAATACGTGAGACTAGAGGTGAAATTAATGAGATGAAAGAAAACAAATGGAGAAGCGGGAGATTAGAAATGAAAATGAACGAGTGAGTGAAAGTGTAGTGGTATGAAGATGGAATGATGGTGTGAATTGGAACTCCAGGAGGAACCACGGACGGAACCTCTGGAAGGACACTCAGTAAGGAGGAATGAAGCTCGTATTTATAGAGGAAGAAGAACAGAGCAGCAGCTCATTAGCTCACTGATTGAGCTCGATGATTGCAGCTCCCCATTGATTGCAGCTATTGATTGCGCAGGGGACAAGGCTGAAACGCGGGCGTGATTTCTGGTAGGCGCCGACTGCTTAAAGGATATGGCGGAGGCAACTTGCAGACGGAGGCGAAGATAACCCGTTGATTTCCTGGACATTTAGACGTGTCCGCGACATAAGTGCGGTCTCCTCTGTCTTGTCCGCCTCGTATCAAGCGGTCTCTCTGTCTTGTCCGCCTCGTATGAGGCGGTTGCCCTCTCTGCCGTCCGCCTCGTATGAGGCGGTCGCCTCTGTTTCGTCCGCCCCTTATTGGGCGGTACTCTCTTTCCCGTCCTCACAATATGAGGCGGTTGCCTCCATTCAGAGTGGTCCGCCCTTATTGGGCGGTTGCATATCTTCCTCACGTGACCATCTTTTAATCCCTTATAAACATATGTATGTTTTAGGTATTTTTCCTACAATTTAACACATAATACATTAGTAATATAACAACATAATTATAGGAAAAACCCTAGATAAGTGAGAAACATTACTAAAAATGCTACAATTAATAAGGTGATTAAACCTTAAAAAGTCTATATGTTTTGCACTTATCAAACTTCCTCACACTTGACTTTTGCTTGTCCTCAAGCAAATAAGGAATATAATTATCTCTAAGCCTAATATAAAACAAGATTAAATAAGTGTAGAAGGGAATTTAGACAAAGTGACAATTGAGAGAATAATTTGCTCTTAGAAGTAGGTTTTTATAAACAGTGAAGAAGAACAATTTAATAAAAGCAAGAAAGACTAACTGCAGAAAACAAGTTAGATTAACCTGAGATTCCCAACCAATTCATTCCACTAACCCGGGATGACAAGGGTGTGAAGTAATGCCTTATTCCGCAATACCTTTCAACACCACGTACTCATGTTCATAAATATAATTGCAATTTATTATTTACATTTCTTTTTGAATGTGCAAATTGTATATACAAAGCACATATTATTTTTATATATATTTTTTTTGAATTGCATTATTTTTCTGTACCCCAGACTTTTCTCTCTATCCTTGTAGCGGTGTTGGGTCTCTATCCCAGATCACGACACCTTAGGTAGATAGGTGTTAAAGCACCCCAAAGAACTTATAAACCGGATAGACGAGGCCTTTTGGTTAGAAAAATTCATAAACAGCGGAGTACCTTGTCTTATCCTTTTCTTTCCTTGACTTTCCACATATTTCCATAATCCCAAGCTAAACTAAATTGATTTTTACAACTAGCAGATCTATCATATTTTGGGTGAAAATAGAGTATTTTGAAGGAAAATAATTTTATACAAACTCCTTAAAGTAAACTACCTTTCAGTTGTCACTTGACATAATTCAGACACTTCTACAATTATTTATCTCATTTTTCAAAAAAAATTTTTATATAGGCAGTTTAGAGTAGCAAAAAGCGAGTATCTTCTTCTTCTTCTTCGTCCTCATGTAGGAGACCACCTTATGGAGCTGGCTGTACATGACGTGGCTGAAGGAGATGCGCTGAGCGGGTGGAAACGGACCTAGGAAGTAGTCTAGTAAGGCACAATCCTCATCAGTAGCATCATGCGCCCCAGATGGGCGAATCTGATGACTGAGGATCTCCAGGAGAACCCTCTGAGTCAGCGTGGGGAAGCTCGCGAACGGGAGGACATCCTTCTCCTCCTCCCCTCTACGTCGGGTCCTCCGACCTACGACCTGAAGCCACCTAGACTTCGACCTCTGCAAGTACTCCTCTGTGAATCCTCGGATATCACCAGGACCATCCGGGATGTGCAGGAAAGAAGTGAATGTCGGGTGTGACCTCCACGGGGCGATGGCGTACATAAGAAGTAATGCTCATATCGCCCGCCCGGGCATTAGCATAAAATTCTCTAACTAAGTCCGGACTAAGACTCCCTGCCCTAACCTTAGGATCATCGAAAGTCCTAGCTTGGCAAATAGAGTATCCACCCCAGCAGCCTCTAGCACCGCAGGCTCAAATTTTCTCTCCACAACAAAGTCCTTGCCCTGATCGAACCAGGCACGAGCCTCTACTGAAATAAAGCCGTCGTCCCGGAGACGAGGTGCAGAAGAGGATGATGCACCGGGGCAGTCACCACCACGTGTACGAGACATACTAATATATATTTAAAATTAAAAGCAAACAACATTAACAGCATAACAATTAACATTAAATATCAAACAAAGTAATAACAACATGAGAATCAATAGAAATTAACAACATAAAAATTAAATAGAAAATAACAACAAAAACGTTAATAAACAACATAGAAATTAATATCAAAATAGAACATTAATACTTAACATAAACAACTCCGTAAATTAATAATAATAGAAAACAAGTTGAACAAAGAATGAAACATAAACAGAATAATTATACAACATAATTCTGTCGAAAATTCGACAGAGTCTCCCCTAAAATTCTTCGTTTCTCCACAAAAAATCAGTCAGATTTCAAGGTATTTAGTACCGTCACCAATCAAATCTATAAATAATAACCTATAATCATAATCTATACTCGTTTAATAATCAAGGCTAAATAAAACTGAAAAATGCTAGTTTTAACAATGGATTTTCGTAACTATCATTCTTCAATTTTCGAATTCAACAAAAACACCCAAACTAAGTGTAATAAGTGAAGATTTAACCTTGTGTATGTAGATTATGATAATAGAGGACAAATTCGAGGACAAATCTAGCAATTAGAATTCGAAATTTTCGAATTTAATGAATTAGGGATTCACAACTTCAGTCCTTAATTTCTCCCAATGTAGTTCATCATTACAGATTTGAAGCTATAGAAATGTAAAGAATTCAAAAACGAAGATTTCGGTACTAACCTTGTATGATTTGATGAAGAATTGAGAAGTTGTGTTGATTAGAAGAGGAGGGCGATCACGCGAGGGCTGTGTTCTTCGCTCTGTTCATCGTTCGATTTCGAGAGTGGGAATTGGGGAAGAACGGAGTGAAGTGAAACGCGGCGCTTCAGCCTTTTTTTTTCCTATACCGAGTAGCGTCCGCATGGTAAGTGGCGGACAAGTGTGTGGCGTCCGCACGGTAAGTGGCGGACAAGTGTGTGGCCGCCAGAAACGGGGCGGTTGTCCTGGCGGACAACCCTGTTTCGTTTTTTTTTTATTTTAATGTAACATTAGAATAATAAAAAACAGATCAAACATTAGTACACATAAATTAATAATTAGTAGTTAGATTATAAATTATAAGTTAGTGGTTAATTACAAAATTAAATGTAAGGACAATGGAACAAAATGTTGAGACAATGGAATTAAAATGTTAATAGTTAGAGACAATGGAAAGAAATGACGAAAATTAAATGACATAATTAAAAGTTAGTAGTTAGTAAGACAATGGAAATTAAATGACAATAATATAAGAGTTAGTAATTAGATGTTAGAAGTCAGATGTCCGGAGTTAGATGGCCAAAGTCAGGTGTCCAATGTCATATGTCAATTAATATTAAACAGATTATTAAATAATTATATTAAAAATATAGTAGATAATTAATATTAACAATAAACAAAAATAATATAGAAATAATATTAACAGAGATAAGAGAATAAAATATTTATAATTAACAGGTGAATAATCGGGGCTTAGGAACTAGAATAAATCTAGTCCCCGGCAACGGCGCCATTTGCAGAGTTATACGTGAGTGGTTAAAACTGGTGTAAAATTAAAGAAAAGAAATTAAAAACTCAAAATAAACGTCGGGCTGCAAACAATCCCGGTCGCAGTAGTATAGTGAAAATGTAAGCGACCGGGATATCGAACCACGGGACTAATATAATATTAGGACCTAAGCGTGTCACAGGAGGGAGATTAATGACTTGTTTTTATAAATAAAAGGAAAGATAAATAAACTAAATTAACGATAAACTAAACGGGACTCTGGTTAGATTAATATTGCTGTTTCATGCTATTCCTACTGGTTTAATTATAATTGTCTGGCAAATCTTTTTAATTATCTTAAGGACTAAGTCATAGCTCATAAGAACTCGTTTACCAGAAATGCTCGGTATAATCAGGTTTCGAGCACTCTTAGTAAACGGACATTAAATTCGAGGAAATATAATTGCATCTGAAACTACTAACTCATTAAATCCTATTAGAGCTTTCTCCAAATTTACGGCTTAATCAAACCTATCTATTTATCCCTGGTCTGATCAAAATAGACTTGAGCAAGCAATTTAATAAATCATGACATTCATTAAAAGGCGAGAGATGAGCTTTAAGCGTAACACAACTTCATTAATTAAAACCAGTAAAAAAATTGCATGAATTAAACAGAAACATAATAATATTCGCAAGCATATGAACTCTAGCCTAACAATTAAATAGTTTGGTCTTCTATTTAAAATCGTGAGACTAGAGTGAAATTATGAGATGAAAAGAAACAAATGGAGACGCGGAGATTGAAATGAAAATGAACGAGTGAGTGAAAGTGTAGTGTATGAAGATGGAATGATGGTGTGAATGGAATCCAGAGGAACCACGGACGAACCTCTGGAAGGCCACTCAGTAAGAGGAATGAAGCTCGTATTTATAGAGGAAGAAGACAGAGCAGCAGCTCATTAGCTCACTGATTGAGCTCGATGATTGCAGCTCCCATTGATTGCAGCTATTGATGCGCAGGGACAAGGCTGAACAGCGGGCGTGATTTCTGGTAGGCGCCGACTGCTTAAAGGATTGGCGGAGGCAACTTGCAGACGGAGGCGAAGATAACCCGTTGATTTCCTGGACATTAGACGTGTCCGCGACATAAGTGCGGTCTCCTCGTCTTGTCCGCCTCGTATCAAGCGGTCTCCTCTGTCTGTCCGCCTCGTATGAGGCGTTGCCCCTCTTGCCGTCCGCCTCGTATGAGGCGGTCGCCTCTGTTTCGTCCGCCCTATTGGGCGGTACTCTCTATTCCCGTCCTCACAATATGAGGCGGTTGCCTCCATTCAGAGTGGTCCGCCCTTATTGGGCGGTTGATATCTTCCTCACGGGACCATATTTTAATCCCTGAAACATTGTAGTTTTAGGTATTTTTCCTACAATTTAAAACAATAATACATTAGTTATATAACAACATTATTATAGCGAGAAAAACCCTAGATAAGTGAGAAACATTACTAAAAATGCTACAATTAATAGGTGATTAAACCTTAAAA
>JAIOTZ010002522.1:0-15999 GCA_023374045.1 Limonium bicolor
AAGAACCGTTACCCATTGCCACGTATCGATGATTTGTTTGATCAGCTGAGAGGTGCATCTGTGTTCTCTAAGATCGATCTGCGATCGGGTTACCATCAGATAGCAATCAGAGACAGTGATATTGAGAAAACCGCGTTTCGTACCAGATATGGGCACTATGAATTCACGGTCATGCCGTTTGGGTTGTCTAATGCACCAGCAAAGTTTATGGACTTGATGAATCGTTTGTTTCGAGATCAGTTGGATAGATCAGTAGTTGTATTCATCGATGATATTCTCATTTACTAAGTCCAAGGTGGAGCATGAAGCTCACCTGAGGAGTGTGTTGCAGACGTTGAGAGAGAACCAGCTTTATGCGAAGTTCTCAAAGTGTGAATTTTGGTTGGACCAAGTCTCTTTTCTTGGTCATGTTATTTCTGAGGCCGGGATCGCTGTGGATCCGGCCAAGATTGATGCTGTGCGCACCTGGCCTAGACCGAAGACGGTTGCCGACATCCGGAGCTTCCTCGGTCTGGCAGGTTACTATCGGAGGTTTGTGAGAAATTTCTCTAGTGTTTCGAAACCGTTGACATCCTTAACAAAGAAGGATGCACCGTTTGATTGGACTGAGGACTGTGAGATCTCATTTCAGAAGCTCAAGGATGCTTTGACTTCTGCACCAATTCTTACTATACCAGAGGGTACTGATGGTTTTGAGGTGTACTGTGACGCGTCAGGTAAAGGAATGGGCTGTGTTTTGATGCAACATGGGAAGGTCGTGGCTTACGCCTCCCGACAGTTGAAACGACATGAGGAAAATTATCCTACACATGATCTAGAATTGGGTGCCATTGTCTTCGCCTTGAAGATATGGCGACACCATTTATATGGAGTGAATGTGACGATCTATTCAGATCATAAGAGTTTGAAATACCTGTTCACTCAGAAGGAGTTGAACATGAGGCAAAGGAGATGGGTTGAATTCCTTACGATTACGATATTAACCTTCAGTACAAGGAAGGTAAAGCAAACGTTGTAGCTGATGCATTGAGTCGTGATAAGTGCGGAATTTATCTATGTTTCTATATGCTTAATATAATTAATATTTTATTGTTTTATATGATAAATTCCTTACTTATATGCTATTTTATGTTATATGTGAAGAACTCCCTTACTTGTGGTTTTGTGCTTAAACAGATTAAAACGCTGAAGAAAAGGTCTAAAAACACATGTCAAAAGCTTAACGATTAAACCAGGACCAAACAGGAGCAAACTCTATCATTCTGATGCATTTTAAAGGTGGTCCGGGTTTGTGTCCAGATTTACATACCCGAACCAACCAAGTGATGAAGCTACTGGATAAAATTGGCTATGGTCCGGGTTTACAGATGACATCAATCCGCTCACAAGAAGGAACTCACGCGACTATCAGATGACTACTTTAGATGGGCCGCAGACTTTGATTGATATTGGAATGTGCATGCATGGGCCATGAACTCACAACCAGTCTGCATTCCAAATCACATGGGCTATAAATATTTACGTACATGTACGTGAGGAAGATGGACTCACAAACCGACAAACATAGCTTCATGGGCCATGCACTCACGGCATATCACTTGGACGAGCAGACTTGTCCTCCTGGGCCCAACACAATCCGACAGAGGCGCAGACGAACAGAGCCGCCGTTGATTTCATGGAACTTGGAGATATTCATACATGCAGCTACATGGGCTGCGATGAATCTGGGCCATGCGCATGCATACGAAGGCAGCAGTACATGAATAGAAGAAGTGGAGCTTTTAATTGGTTGCACGTGAACGTACAAAAAGAAGGAGATTGCTGCACGTGAGCATGTGGCAAGATATACATATTGGAGAATACGATACAGAATTACCAAACCCTACAGTAGGAGCCGTCGCGAACAAGAAGACAGACAGAGAGAACGGTAGTCGACGAAGAGAAAATAAAACCAGAGCCGCAGCGTAGTCGAGTTGGAGACAGGAAGAAAGAGACAGGAGTTCATGTTAAACTGGAGATAGCGGAGCAGATTGGGATTACGACATCAGTTCTTCATCACAGATTTGATGACGCTCTTCCTTTCTATTATTGTTATTCCTGTATTTATCATGTCTGAGTAGTTGTTAGAATTCTGGTTTACTATGGACAACTAATTTATTATTTTACTTCCTGAGTTGCTAAATATAAATTCTATTCAGATTGTAGTTTTATTCCTTGCTTGTTATTGAATTCTCTTGTGATTAATTATTGCTTGAGTTTATTTGGTATGAATTGCTTATAAGTGAGAACTGCGGCGTTCATTAGACCTTAGGAATATTACCAGTGAAACTACAGATGACAATTCCTGGGGATTAGCTGACTAGAAACCAGATGAATCATTAATGCTACTAGTTAATTTGTAAATTCGTAACGAGAGTTAGGATTTGGGAATTGCTAGTAAGGATCTATCTTGCGGGAGACCGTTTTAGATTAATTTAGATCTGAGGTTGCAATCTAGAATTTAGAAAACACTCAGGAAGGGAATTGATAAACTAGGAAGAAATAGTAAACCAGGATTCACCTTTTAGATTTATCAGAAACTCACTTTAATTGTTTTTATTTTAGTTATTTAACTCTGCAATCAAACTCCCAATTTATTATTGTTATTTTCTTTAGTTTATTAGTTAGTGATAAAGACTCAAACTAGACACAGCCTCCTTTGGTTCGATAACCTAGAGAATACTACCTAGGAAAACTTGCTACGACAGACCAGTACACTTGCTGTAATACGTTTTACCCCCTACAAGTTTTGAGACAAAAACTTGTTGGGATAAACCTAACGGCAAGTGTACCGGTCAATTCTAGCAAGTTTTAATAGAGAGTAATCCCTAAGTATCGAACCAGAGGCGATGTGTCTAGTTTAATCTTTACTAACGAATTGAAATAAAAGGAAATTGGGGTTTGATTTGATGACAATTAAAAACTGTAACGGCATGCGAAACAATAATAAACAGGAAAAAAAATAAATGTTGTGAAACTGATTGGAGAAGAAGATCCCGGTTTACTACTGCACCCTAATCCGCGATTCCTATCCCTAAGTGATTTAAAGATAATTCTGAGTAAAACCCTAGAACTAAGATAATTTACCTCCGGTCTCCCGCTTGGCAAATACTAGTTATAAAGACCGAATTCTAACTCTCGTTACGAACCCACTGTTTACTAACCGCCTTAAGAACAATCTAGTTTATTAGTCAACTAGCTATTTAGAGGAATTACCGTCTCTAAACTAACCGGTTATTTTCCTGAATTCAATTGAAAGCCGCAGTCGTCACATATAAGCTAACAAAATACTAATCCTTATAATTGGCCAAATTATAACGATAAAATTAAGCAAGGAAATAACTTTACTCAATTAAATTAAATCACAAAGGAACAGGAATAGTCAATTTAGGGATACATAGCAAACCGAAATCTAAAGGAACTACTCAGCCATTGACATGTTTACAATAAGCTTAATAAAAATAGAGAACAAGAAGAAACTCTGTTCTGAGATTTCTGGTGAAGTCTCCGTGGTGAACCCCTTACTGTGCTCTGCTCCAAACTCCAAGCTCCAAACCAGACTCAAACTCTCAAGACTAATTCTCTGTGTGTGTGGTGATTATTCTGTGCAATCAGCCGTGTCCCTCACGTTGGCCCCAAGCTCCCTCTTTTAAACAAAAGAATTATATTTTAACCTATCTCTAATCTATCTATATAAAACGACGGTGCATAAGTAAAAGATAGAGATTAATTCCGTTACTCTCGAGCCAGAATCTCCGCGCTCCGCTAATAATGTTCCGGGTTTCAAATCCATATGCAAACCCGGAACACATGCAAATTTAGGCAGAACTTCTCCGATTGGCATGTTCCGGGTTTCAAACCCTGTGCAAACCCGGAACAAGTCTGAAATTGGGCAGAGAGTTTCGCCCTGGTATGTTCCGGGTTTCAAACCAACCTCAAACCCGGAACAAGCCTGAAATTAGGCAGAATGTTCTGCGTTTGACCCTGGTTTGACTTCCCATGTTGCTCTAACCTCTGAAATCTTCATTTAAGCACTTTGTTGAGTAATTTACCCTGAAAACATATGAAATCGATCATTGGAAACAATATAACAATGAAGAGTAATTAAAGCATTAAAGAGGAAAGTTAATGTCATAATGTAGAGAATTAAGCATGAATTAGTCTAGTAAACTTAGACAAATTCCTAACTTATCAAGTCGCCGAGCACACTCTCTCCATCTCGCTATCGCTCTCTCACTCGAGCTTGGTTGAAGAGGTGCGGAGTGCTCAGATGTCAGATCAGTACATGCGAGAGATCAAACAGAAGCTTATCGACGGCATGTTCGAAAGTCAGAAGTATGACTTCCGACTTCATGATGATGGTTTGATCAGGCTGAATGGCCGACTTTGTATTCCACGAAGTAGCGCTGAGCTGAAGGAGCGCATACTGAGTGAATCACACTGTTCTTCTACTTCTATTCACCCCGGAGCTTCAAAAATGTACAAGGGTATGAAGAGATATTTCTGGTGGACCGGTATGAAGAAAGATGTGACAGATTATGTTGTTAGGTGTCTCACTTGCCAGAAGGTCAAGTTTGAGCACCGTCGTCCTGGTGGCATGGTACAGCCAATGCCCGTTCCTGAATGGAAGTTCCATGACATTCCATGGACTTCGTGGTTGGGCTTCCGCCTACTCGGGAGGCTTGAATATGATATGGGTCGTTGTTGACCGACTGACCAAGGTGGCCAGATTCATTCCGATGAAGGACACCTGGAAAGTGGCGAAGCTAGCAGAGCTCTTCGACCGTGAGATAGTACGGCACCATGGAGTACCGAAGACTATCGTGTCTGATAGGGATACCAGATTCCTCTCGAGGTACTGGAGAAGTACACGGGAAGCACTTGGTACCGAACTGAAGTTGAGTACGGCGTTTCACCCACAGACAGATGGTCAGAGTGAGCGCACCATACAGACGCTTGAGGATATGTTACGTGCATGTGCACTTGACTTTCAGACCAGCTGGATTGATAAGTTACATCTGATCGAGTTTAGCTACAACAACAGTTACCACTTCGATCAAGATGTCTCCCTTCCAGGCTTTGTACGGTAGACCATGCCGCACGCCATTATGCTGGGATGAGTCGAGTGAGACGGTCATTATAGGACCTGAGTATTTAGAGCAAGTACAAGCAGAAGTACGTCAGATCCGGCTAACATGAAAGCAGCTCAGGATAGACAGAAATCATACGCAGATGTGCGCAGACGACCTGGAGTTCGCCGTAGGCGATCAGGTATTTCTTAGAGTATCCCCCATGAAGGGTGTTTTCGTTTTGGCCAGAAAGGCAAGTTGAGCCCGAAATATGTGGGGCCGTATGTTGTGACGGAGCGGATAGGCCCGGTAGCTTACAGGCTTGATTTACCTGCTGAGCTGGGCAAGGTACATGATGTATTTCATGTGTCCCAGTTGAAGAAATATATGTCTCATCCGTCTCATGTACTTCAGCCCGAGAGGCTAACATTAGAGCCGACCATGCGATCAGTGGAGACTCCCGTACGGATCCTGGACACTAAGACTCGAGACACTCGCCATAAATCTGTGAGATTGGTGAAGGTTCTCTGGTCTAACCAGGAAGTCGAGGAGGCCACTTGGGAGCTGGAGGAGAAGATGAGGGCGAAGTACCCGTCACTGTTTACTTCTTAGTATTTATATGTATAGGGTACGGGGCGTACCCCTATTTAAGGGGGGTAGAGCCGTTTCGGTTATGTATGTACGGCATGTATTGAAACACATGTCTATGTTGTTATGTTGTAGACCTCGAGTCTAAGTGATGTTGTGTTAGCAGGACCTTGAGTCCGACATGATGTAAAGAATGTTTGTGTGTTGTATGGAAGCGTTGTTTCAAAAGTAAATCCCGTGTTCTAATATTTAAGATACGTGGGAAGTGTGAACTTTGGGGACAAAGTTCTTTTAAGGGGGTAGATTGAAATACCCCAAACCTTAATATGTTAGTTAAATATATTATTATATTCTAAGGCTTATTTTAGTCATTAAGAACATGTGGAAAAATTCCCGAAGGAAACGGATCCAGATAGTGGATTAAAAATGCAAAACGGGCTTTAAAGCACGTTTTTCGAGAAACCCGGGAATGTAACTTTAAACGGGTTTAAATGGACTAATAAAAAATTATAGTCAATCATATGGCTATAATTAAATATTAGTCAAGGTCTAGGACCATAAAAATAAATAAAACAAAAATCCGGAAACCGGACCCGGACTGTTAAAATGACAGTTCGGGAACTAACGGGAGTTATCTGCTAATGACCAAATGCCACTCTCTCACATTGTAAAATAAAAATCAAATTTTTCCCCTCTCTCCTTGTGTCTCACGATTTACTCTCTCTCCCTCTCTTTTATTTCACTCCACTATGAGCTACAAGACAAAATAAAAAGCATTACTTTATTTCTCTCACACACAAAACTCTCTCTCACACTCTCTCTCTCCCTCATTTCTCTGTTGCCTCACGATTTCTTTCCCCCTCTCTCAGCCTTTCTTCTTCATTTGGCTCCAGTAATGGCGATTTATACATGCCAAAGAAACCCCATCTTCTACTCCTTGTAACTTCTTCATTCTTGCTCCAAATCAAGAAATTCTTTCACCAAAATACTCCTCTCACCTTGGGGATTATTTTGGACCTTTCAAAATCTCAAAACTCCATACTTCATTTCCATGGGTATACCACATTTTGAAGAAGAAGCTTCACATTCTTGAAGCCCATCATCCCCTTGTTGTTCTAAGGTAAAGAAAACTCGAAAATCCCTCTTTTTCCCCATCTTACATGTGGCCGGTTTTGGTGTGTACTAAACACCATTGTTTTCTCTCCATGTTAGCTTGTTCAATCTTTTAGAAGTGTTGGAGCTAGCCCTATTCCATTGCCAAACATTTCATTTCGAAATAGAAGGTAATTCCCTCCTTGTGTTCAAGTGATTTCTAAATTCTAGGGTTAGTGGAATGTTATTCAAAACCCTAGATACTCATTGTAATTATCTTGGCATGGTCATTAGCGTAACAAATAACCCATTGGACATCGGTTGTGGAACAAGAAGTAGGGAGGAGGAAAGGTTGAAAGAAATCCAAAGGTAAATGACTTACCTTATGTTGTGTGATGTTTTAAGAAGTTGTGCTTTATGCTTGTACAAATATAAATGCTCAGTGAAATGCAGGTGTTGCTAATAATATGAGGAAATTCAGTGTTTAAATTCATGTTGTTTAAGGGCCTAAGAGCCAAGCTTTTAAGGTTAATGCACATTGTGGTTATTGTTGGGAAAGTGCTGGAATGGATGTGTTCTAAGTGTCTAGAATGAGTGTGGTGGTTGGATTAATGCAAGTGTGCTTGATAAGGTGTGTGAGGATGATAGAAATATGGGGAACCTCTGTCAAAATTCATGTAGAACATTAGGTGTTTTAAGTGTTGGTGAAAGGGGAAGAGTTTAAATTGGGTGAATATAATCAAGGAATTGGGTGATGATTTAGACAAGGGATTAGAGAGGTTTAAGGTGCCAAACAAGTGTTAAAAACATGTTAGGATTTATGTAGAAACATTAGGAGAAGGTTAGGCTTGGTTTGGAGGTTGAAAAGTGGCTGAAAAATAATGTTCTGGAGTGATTCAGGAGTGGTCCGGGTTTGTAAACTCAGACGCAAACCCGGACGACCCCAAAAACGCACCCGAGACTTAAAACTGTATGTGGTCCGGGTTTGTAAACCCGGATACAAACCCGGACCAGGTGAAAAATGAGACAGAAAGTTTTCCGACGGTGTGGTCCGGGTTTGTAAACTCGGACACAAACCCGGACCACCCTAAAAATGTGCCAGAGAGTGTTTTAAAGCATTTCCAAGGTGGGGATTTGAATGTTAATGATAATATATGATTGTTAAGACATGTTTGGTGACTTTTAATGACCATTAGGAGGGCGATTAAGTGTAAGTTAAGTGTGAAAGTATGTAACATAATTATGTGAAGTAATTAACTAATTAGAATTTAAACACGGTAATTAACCAACATCACTAATTATGTATAGGAGCTACTTTTGGTGGTGAACGAACGCAGCAAGGACCAAGGTATGGTTTTCTTGCAGTCTGTTGCCTACCGGTTTACACCGGCTTGTGTGCTGTTTGTTTTTTCTGGGTGTTTACAACCTTGTAAGATTAATTCATGAAACGAGTTTACAGTTATTATTATTATTGTGACGTGTGTGTACCGATACCGGTAACCTCGAATGCGTGCTAACTGTTAATTAACCAAAACTAGGAAACGTACGAGAACGGTATCCGGTAATAACGTCCCTCAACCTAAGGAACGTTCTAACCCGGCTATGCGTGTATGGTTGTGATGTGTGTTACTGACTTATGCCTCATTTCCTTTGCATGTCTAACTGGACTTAAACACTTAATTTGTGTGAGATGATGTTAAGCTCCCATTGTGGGACTTCTAACGAGTGCTAACCGGGGAGTGAGGAATCCGGTCGTTCCGGTCACGCGTGTATGTACGGGTGTCGACATCTGAATCAGATTCGACTCTCTCCTTATGTTAGGGTAGTTTTCCTTTTATGGGGAATTCGACCTCCCATAGCTTAGCCAAAGCTACCTACCTGACTTCCACTCGGGCTAGGGGGAAATTATGTGTTGATGTGTTCGGGTCACTACGCTCGTCTCATCTTTCAAGTTAAGGTTACTCATCCGACTAACAAAACAGTAATGTTATATGTGTTAAGCTTAACATGAGGATGAAGACATCCTCTAGGCTTACAAGTTGACTAACCATGTTGGTTGTTACTTAAAGTGAACTGTTTTCACCATGTATGTGTGTTATTGTTCTACAATAATTCCTGCTATATATATATGCATGTTGTATGATAAAATCAACGCCATGTAATAATGACAAATAGTTGCGTGTATCCCGGTAGTCAGCGGGCTGCACGTTAACCATGCCAGCAAAAGGTTGCTGACCCCCTTGGGGGCTATGTTTATTTGCAGGATGAGGATCGAGGAAGCAGAATGGCTTTAGATCCTAGGTTGTTGATATTTGGTTATTTTTGGATGTTGAACCCGAGTAGTGTTTGTACACTCGAGGTTGTTTATTTTGGTGGATGTAAAGTCGGTTAGTGATTTTTGAACAATTACACTCGGTATATCGTCATTCCTTTTGGATAGGTGAATTTGTAAGGTTGTAATTATGCTCGGAACTCGTGTGATCAGACCGATACATATTGCGTAGCAGCCTTGTTAGCCACGTGGGTGGCTAACGGCGTGTAACACCGCCCTTTTGGTATATGTTTAAGTAATGATTTCCGCTGCGATTATTGATTAAGTGTTAAGGTTTTGGATGGGGTTTACACTTCTTGACTCTTATACATTTCCTTGAAATGAATTCAGTAATTCCTTTAGTCTCGTTAACTTAACTGAGTTATTTGCTTCAACCATTCTTGGTAATCCATTACTCTTGTTTGACTTTTACTGTTGACCATAGTATGGAGTCGACTACTTCCCGTGTTCCTGACTCTACTCGTATACATATGTGGGGTACCATACTGATACATTGCTACTTACCCGACTAACCCATAAATAGGTCTGTCAAGTCCACAAGCTCCTATCGGAGTGCGGTCGTCCCACATTTCAGTTGGTACACTCATAGTGTCCGTCACACGCCTAGGTGAAGTATTCTGTTGTCAACTCCCTTATATCATCCTATGATAATATGCATTCCATGCTTCCCGAACTTAATCAAGGGAAGGTCTATCCACTGTTGTATTACCATGAACTCAATCCATTCCCTCGGGTTGCTACCCTTGGGTTTACCGGTTTCCGTCTGGTTATTCAAAAGTAAACTGGGTATAACTTACCTACCGTGTGGCACTGAGGCCGGTGTAGGTTCTCTGGTTTGGTTTAAAAGAAGGTTAGAAATAAGTATTGGTTTGAAAGAAATTTGGTTTTTGAAAAGAAAAGAGTTTGAAATAAATCTGGGTTTGAAAGAAAAATTCTCGTGGTTTCACAACGTCTTCTTGCCTTAACCAAGTCTAGCTTCTCGCTGACTGGTGTATTTCCACTTACAAATGTTAGGCTGTCAAGCCCTTCCACGGTTATGATGATCTCACTTAACTTCGTGGTACTTTACTAAGCACTTTGTAGTTGTTAAAAATTTTCCCGAACATCCCTGTTATAGCAGCACTTGCCATGGCAAGTGCGCCATGCTAACTGGCTGTCGGTTAAACACACTCCAGTTGCGGTGTTGTTCTTACCCGCACTGTTATCGGTGGCCTTGTTGGCCCTTACTTGACCTTACAGTCTTGACATTAAATCCTCTGGATGACTTCTCACTGTCTTTACATAATAATCATTAACTAGGGTGTTTCCCATCCTTGGAGACCCCTTTTTACTTAGTACTGTATCTTCTTCGTAGCCCATTCCACGCATTTGTCGTGGTTACTGAGACTTGTCTCTTGTTTGGGTACTACGTTGTAGTTCCTTAGTTGGTTGGTATACCGTTGGTGTATTATTTAACAACTGTGGTCCCATAGACACTCGTCCCGGGTTCCATTTCTTCACTTCTTGCCTGTTGCACGGTTGGTGTGTTGCAAGCTGGTTGTTCTCGACTGCTCGGCATGTCGACCCAGGTTGCCGGAAATTCCACTCTTCGCTATGAAATGCGGTTAAAATTGTTTAGAAGGAACCGTCTCCGGGATTCCCACTTTTCGGGATCTACCGTATGACAGGTTCTCCGTACTCACAGTGGTACTTAATAACAGCCAGATCGGGTATTCCCGAGTAATAGAGGACTTCCATCTCTCTAGCGTTGTTTCCAAGTTATAAAACAGGGATTGTGGAGGGTGGGATGGATATTGTAGGTTTCCAGTACACATGGTAATTCCTAACTAGCGTATCTCTCACGCTATCACTCAACCCTTAACCCAAAGTACTAAAATCCTAACTCGGTACTTCCTAAGCTCGGTAATTCAGTCATCAGAGCGATACTTCGCTCTGATACCACTTTTTGTAACACCCCAACTACAGCCATATACTTAACAACAAATTACAGCGGAAAACTTAACTCATCTCATTACTTAAATCAATGGTGTTACACGCCGTTAGCCACCCACGTGGCTAACAAGGCTAATACATATTCATTGTATCGGTCTGATGGACCAGATTCCCGAGCAACTACACATTACAATCTCTTTCCATTACCAACATTCATTATTTTACATTCCAACTGTACCGAGTATTTACAAACTAATGCCGACAACAATTTCGGTCTTACTACACCTACAATACATAAGTAATTCATTAACTACCCGTGTAGAATCAACTACCCAGTCCTACTCTCAGACGGTCTCCAGCTCCTTGTACCTGAAATAGAATTGGAATAAAGGGTGGCCCCCAAGGGGCTCAGCACCTTTGCTGGTATGGTAATCCCGCAGCCCGCATGCTACCGGGCCACGCACAACTAATTGTCGTCTAAGCATGCGGTTGATTTTATTTAAATCATGCATGTTAACTGTAAACACATAACACATTAACCATAAAAATGGGCTCAGCAAAACACTCAACACATCTTTACTCATTAGAACACTCATTGTGTACTTTAACCCTAGAGGGTTTCTCCTCTATTGGAGCTATTTCCTTAATAGATGACACTTACCCACTAGTCGGGTTATTCTCCAAAACGTCTTATATTAAACTGGGTTTCATATCCATGATCCACATACTTCACACAACAACCTATACCACATATTGACATCCATCTTACATAAAATCGCAGTAAGAATTGCATCACATCATCAACACATAACATAACGGGAACGGTTCTCATTAGGAACCGACCCAAACATAATTAGTTCACTTGGAGAGCCTACAGAATGTTGCCAAACTCATGCTAAGCTCGTTACATAACTCATTACCGTCCTGTTAAATGAACGAACAACTTAATCCCAAGGTGCGTCAGATATAGTGATCCAAGCACACCGAACAAACATAGTATGCCCCTGTGGCCCAACGTGAGTCAGTAAAATAGCTTTGGTTAAGCTAATGGGAAGATTGGAACCCAAATGGGAAAACAACCATAACATACAAAGAGAATCGAACCGGTTATGACATCGACTCCCATACTCACACGCGTGGCCGGAATAGACCGGGCTTCTCACTCCCCGGTTAGCACTTGTTAGAAGTCTCATTATTGGACTTAGTACATTAATTCACACTTAGGTGGTTAGGTCTAGTTAGACACACGCAAGGGTAGTGAACATATTAACACGCACAAACAAACACATAACTAACTCACGCATAGCCGTGGTTAGAACGTTCCTTAGGTTGGAAACGTTATTACCGGATACCGTTCTCTTACGTTTACCTAATAATGGTTAACTAGTCTTTCATACGCATTCGAGGTTACCGGTATCGGTACGCAAACAAACAACAACAACAACGATTGTAAACTCGTTTCATGATTTTTCTTATAACATGGAAAACATACAGAAAAACACATTGGCATACAAGCCGGTGTAATCCGGTAGGACACAGGTTGCAAGAAAACCATACCTGTCACCGTTGTCCACTACATTGTGTCCTTTTAGGTTCCTCAGACAAATCCCGTACAACTGGTAACATCACAATTACTTCCATTAACATTGGGGTAACATGATTGCTTAATTTTAATGCGCCCATAGTTTACCCCGTCATCCCGTTACACTTAATTTACTCTTGTGATCTTAAGTTTACAACTTCACATCAAACCCAACACTTGTTTACACATTTTAAGGCCTTTATATTTCACCAAACAAGGCCTAAACATCACCTAAAACCATTACCATTCATCCCCCATCATTAGAAGTCATTTACACACATTTTGAGCAATTTTTGCCTGGTCCGGGACTTGGTCCGGACCCAAGGTCCCGGACTATCACTGATTTGTACTCTCGGCCTTATTTTGCTTGTGGTCCGGGACTTGGTCCTGGACCTAGGTCCCGGACCAATGTCAACTTCTACTCTCGGCATGTTTTTAAGGGTGGTCCGGGTACCTATACAAGGGCTAGGTCCGGACCATGTTAATAAGTTGTCAAAACATCATTTTTCAACCCCTAATCCAACCCTAAACCTTGTCTAATCATTCCATAATCTTTCCACATGTTTCCTACATGTATAAACACCTTAAATCATGCACTAAACCTTCCTAAATCATCACTAACTTGTTACCCAATTTCTTACAACAATTTCTAACACTCAAAACATTTTTCCTTAGATTTCTAAGTGGTATAATATGCCTTCCATCACAACTAACCAAAGTGTTGTCTCTCAAACATTACCACTACTCCAAAAGCATTCTTTCTCACATACACCTCCATTACACAACTCCTTCTATTTCCACAAGTTTACACTTAGACCTTCACAAGGCATTTTTTTTTCCTTTGTTTACCACAACTTGAACAAGACTTACCACTTCACACAACATGTCTTTGGTGCGTATTAAACACCCATTTAAACTCTAAATCCACCAAGACAATGCCCAAGGCACCTTAACACTTAAGAACACCTTATTTCACTTTCGTTCCCTATCTTGACACTTAACAAATTCCTAGTACTTTCTCGGTCGTAAAATCTCATTGCAACACTTAAACTCCTTTGTTTATCAACTAAATTTTGCCATAGCCTCTCTTGTATATTCTCACACCCAAACACTTAGGTTTTCACCTTTTGTCAACCAAGAACACTTAATCAATTAGTACACATTCCTTACACACAAACACATTGTTTTTCATCCTTTAACCATCCAAGACATTCATCTTCACAAGTAATGCTCTTTACACACAACTAAACCTTTAAACTACACTATATCACAATATAGTGCATAAACTTAAATTGCTTGGCACTTAGGCCCTTAAATAGTATAAACCTTAAACACTGAATTTCCCACATTTAAATGCCTTCAACCTGCAATTACACACAACAAGGCTCCCATGTCTTTTAGTCCACCTTGTGGATAGTTTTCTATCTCATTTCCCATTGGCTCTTTAAGTAGGTTTAATAAACAATTCAAGCTCATTTTCTTAAGACACATAAAACTTCATTAAGGTAGTTCATTTACCTCTTTTTCTTCACAACTTCCTCACTTATTTTTCCTTGCTCTCTTGTTTAGAAATCGGCAAGGAGTTTTTGATTACTTGTCAAGCTTCTATTCAATACACAAATAAGGGTAATGAGCATTATGTGTAATACTTAAACTCATAATTAAACCCTAGATCATCATAAGTGTTTTAAACACTAAAATGGATATTTACCTTGGATTTGAATGAGAATTTGATTAAGTAGTAAGAGAGGACTCCACCTAGTCCTTTGAAGTTTGGAATGAAGCTAAACAAAAGCAAGAGAAGACACCATTACAAGGTGATTCTCGGCCATGAATAAAAATTAGAGGAAATGCTAGTTTTCTTTGACTTTTATTACCTTAGAACCAAGAAGAACAACAAGGTGCAAGAAATGGAGCTTTTCCTCCTTCAATGGAGATTCTCCATGGAATCAAACTTGAGCTCTTGAAGATTTGAAAAGATAGAAGTGTAGAGCTTGGCCTAGCTAAGACAAATATGGTCTTAGAATTTGATTTGGAGCATGGAGTTGGATTTGGCAAGTAGTTGAAGATGGAGAAGAGAGGTGCTGTAGCTTGAACGTCTTGGTGTTGGGAGAACAAGGAGGAAGACGGTGGGAAAGCAAGGAAATGAAGAAAGGTGAGGAGAGGTGAGTTTGGAAGATATTTAAAGTTATAAAGGTAAATAGTACTTTACTTTATTTTCTTTTACTTTCTTTAGTTGGTTGGCTTGGTATGGTGAATCACACTCTACAAACCGTGCCCCCTTCATATTAGAGATATTTATGGCCTTTGTTGGCCAAATAATTGACTTATGTTGACTTATAACTTAAACTAGCACTATTAGAGCACTATTCACAAATTAAGGCACATAATTGTGAAATTTTTTTTTCCCATTGATTTAGACTTCCTAATGTGATACTAAGTAGTACACATGTTGATTAAAGAGTAATGATGGACATTTAGCCACTCAAAACTCATTTCCAAGACAATTTTTCAAAAATGTGCTTTAAGGCTCCTTAAAGCACATTTTGTGTTTTAACTTGTTTTCAAGCTTGGTTTTCTTTAGTAATTTATTTATTATGTTCATTAACATGTAAATGAAGTCTTGGTAAGCTTATTTAGTCTTATCCAAGATTATCCCAAGCTTAGAGCATATTTTTGCCCATATTGTCTTTAAGGTACTTAATTGTGTTTACTATGGTTTAAATTGTACATTAATGTTTCTAAGGATTTTTAGCCTTATTATACCATAGTTTAAAATTTAGATAGTATCAAGTTTTGTGGTAATTCATACCAAGTTTAGAGTACACATTTGCTTAAACTGACTTTATGGTGTTTTCTTCGGTTTAAACTGTCTACCAATGTATCTTGAGGACTTAATTAGCCCATAGAAAATCATAATCACATATTTAATTAACACTTAAAGGTTTGGGGCATTTCAAAAAAGAAAACAACAGTCCATGACCCCGGACACGTTAAAAATTAAGGATTTTTTGTAATGCAGTTTAAGGGGAAGTTGGAAGATGATCTAAGGTAGACATATGGACTCATAGATAGTCAAAAACATTATCACATGTCCTAAATTTAATATCATATGTAATACATTGTTACATGTGTTAAATAACACTAATATCCCATAATAAATTGTATACGTATTTTATACACTCTAAACAAATTCTAGAGACAAATTTACACTCATATATACACTTCTAAACAAAAATACTATAAATAACAATGTGACACATAAATATAGTCACATGCTTATACATATGTACAACTAATGTTATAGTGTTAGAAGTGAAAGTTTTCAAAACTCCCTCCATATGTTGCTGCCGCCTGCCTACTGG